>NQII01000039.1:1180643-1268077 GCA_002778355.1 Clitarchus hookeri
GCGCGCGCGAAACATCTAATTTTTAATACTCACATTTTGGGTTTATATAATGAAATGTTTTTCGCTTGCATCGCTTGTTCTTTTGTGTGAAATTCTCAAGATTAAAAACTTTATGCTTGTGGAATATCCATTAATAATATATACATGACTTTTATAATGGGTACGTGCATGTACGAACACATGTACACACACACAGTGGAATGTAAACATTGCATGTAAACATTACCATGTGACTGCCACATGGCAATGTTTGTTTACATTTGGCAGAAGGATACAAAATGGGCTTCAAAGTAGATCTTTAGCAGGGCTTCAAGAAAGTCTCTTCCAGTTGTGAACTGACTATAGGTGGGTATTGATTCGCCAGGCAATTATGATGAGACAGTTAGTGCTAAAGACTGAATGAGAGACCTACGAGGCGTGGTAGAGTCGGTTCGTGCGAAATATACACTTGCAAGACGTTTGGGTGAAGTCAATGAACTTCAAAATAAACGGTTGTCTGCTCTAAATACTGATGATGACCATGCAACTCCTACAAAGAAATTAAACTTTATATTTAGAATGAAGCAGGCGGTGAAGACGATCGTGAAGACAGCATTGATGATAATGACTATGATGACAGTGATGATGTATCTGATGAGAAGGATGATGATTCCCTCGACATTCCCACAAATTTCCCCGAGTTTCCTTCGACAAGTGGTGTGAAGAAGGTGTCAAGAACGCTCGTTACATATTTCCCAAAGACCTGAATGAACTTGATAGGCTCAGATATTTGATTGACCTGCAAAAACGCAGGGATATCTCACGCATTGTTGAGATATCTTCAATCATCAATGAACTGAAGGATCAGGGTTATAATGGATGAGGCTGTTGGTTACTATCTATGGTCTGCAAACATCTGAGAAATGTAAGGATCAATTGTACAAAATAATTATAAATATAGAATGTATATAATCATTAAATAAATTACATTTATGTATACACAATAATGCGTATTTAATTTCTCAAGTCCCTTCTGCTTTTCTGATAGACTTATGAATTTAGTGGTGTAAACAACTGATTGTGAGAGTCGGTTTTAGATAAAATTGATGTCAGTGTATGCAGAAGGAGGGCTATGGTTCAATCTGAAATATTATGCCTTACTCGGGTGATTTAAAATTGACTGAGTTCTATATGGCATACAAATGAAATTAGAAGAATATTTTTGAGGAATAATTCACAAATAGTTGGTTGGCCTGGTAAGTTGGCTTGGTAAGTTAATATGACCCTTTGGTATGGTCAGCTCTAGTAGAAATGTTTTGCGAAGATTTTATGCGAAGAGGTTAGCTACGAGACTCTTATTAGGAGACTTTTTTTGAGGTTGTCCATCATCATTTGTATAGATGGGTGGTATGGCTGGTTGGCCTTGTCGGTTGAATTAGCCAGTTTTCCAGGAACTGGTCTTGTCAGGAGCTAGTCTTGAGCTCAGTCAGTATCGCCAGGTACCAGTCTTGGGTGGAGTCAGTTGTTGGCTAGTTTGTATGACCCCCTGTTGTGACCAGCTAGTAATGGGCAAGTGTAGGGTCTGTGATTTTTTTCTCAATTTTTAGAGTTCAATGTCAAGGTTGACAACAACCAACATGGTGGTCGGAGTCAATGTAATTTTTCCTATATTTTTAGGAATGTTTTTGTAATTTTGAATTTTTCTCAATTTTTATGATTGGTAATGAGGATGTAAGAGAGGAGGGGGGAATGTTAATACAAAGTGATTGTCAGTTGGTTGTATACTGGACATGATACTGGGAGACCTCTGGAATGTATATTTTTTTAAAATAATCTTTTTATAAATTTGTAATATTTAATTTTTTTTAGGTTTTTTAAAGGTTAAGGTTACTGGGGCCACGGTCAAAGGTCAAGGTCACCAACATCACACATGGCTGACGAGATGATCACCAGCCGACCTGGCATGGGTCGGTTGTTTCGGGAGCTTAGTCGCTCCACCCATCATTGAACCCTGGACCTCCTATGTTTACATCATTAATTTTTTTTTTTGGATCTTTGAATTTTTAAATTTTTTGGGTTCAATGTCATTCAAGGTCACAGACAGGGGATCAAGGTAATGAGTTGAGGTCAAGGTCAAGCCCACCCAGTTACAATATGGTGGACAAGATGGCCACCAGCCGACCAGAATGACAGAGCAGGTGCCCTTATGACCGAATCTGCTATATAATTCTATTTACATACATTTTATAATTATGAAATGAGTCATAAAAGTACTAAACATTTCACAAGACAAACACTTCCCTCAACAGGTCAAATGTGGGGATATAAATTTTTTATACAGTAACAGTGAATCTGATGTTCCAATAGCCAAGGTATTTTCTTTCCCAAATGATACATATTTTTATAAAAAAAATTTAACTTGCAAAATGAGACACAAAGAGAAGTACAATGTCAAGAGTAAAATAAAACAAGAGAAGTGTGCACTGAAGAAGGAATGATTTGAATTTGTCCAGCATCAGGATGGCAAGCATGAGTGAAGAGAAATATGCACTCAGTGCAGAGTCAAAAGTTAAAGGCAATGAGGAGAAAAGGTATATTGCAGCCAGTGTCAGTGGTATTGGTGTGATCCCAGCAGCTTTTTAGAGTTTGTACCTCCCATCTGTGGATGGCAAGGGAGTCTCAACTAAGTCCACTTCTTCCAATAGCCAGACTCCTTGGCAGGAATATCTACACCACTTTGAGATTATTGCAACTCTAAATTGCTGGCCAGAAAAACAGAATATTTAATAGCCTGCAGCTGTGCAGGGCGTGGCCCAGCATTTGGCACTCTTGCCAGAATTACATAGCCCTGTAGCTGCGCTCTGGCAATTGGTATATATGACATGCCCACTAGTCCCAACTGAGGAGCCTCATCCAATAACCAGGAGAGTCATTGCAAGAGTTAGGCCATAATGTATGGCTGGCTCACCTGTCACTGGAGGGTGTTCTAAGGAGGCACAGGATATCACTTTAGTTGACTTTTTGTCAGTGCTATTGTTGAATTGGATATTCTTGAAGTGATGCACCTGGCTGTGTTAACGCAATATGCAGGATGTCCCAGCTTAAACACTGGAAGTGACATCAGTGAAACATGCCAGCACCTTGGCATACAGTATGTGCAGAAACAATAACAGGCTGATGAGGGAAATAGCATCAAGGATGCTCTGAAGAGCATGGAGAAATCCAATAAAGAACATTACCACAAGTGTCTATGCCATGGAGTTTTGTTTACAAGCATATCATTAGGAATGCTAGGGTGTAGATGACCTGGGCACGTGAAAGTCCAATACTCTCATTGACAACAGCAACTATCACAATAGAAAGGCATGAATCAGGAGACAGCCATTAGGAAACTTGTTAACGTAGGAATTAAAAGGAGAAAGGTCGGTGATTGTTGGAAGCAAAACTCCACTTTACTTATGTACTTATGGTTATGTCCAGTGAAGTAATAACCAATTCCATACTTGTGGAAGAGAGCCAGGATAATGTCCCATGCCAGATGGTTTTTGACACAGGCGGGAAGATAACAGTGGTCAGCCCAGATATCCTAGGGTTTTCCCCCAGCAATCACCAGACCAGAGCTTGGGAAAGTAACTACTGACCACTGTAACAGGTAGATCACACCAGTAAAAGGTAAGAGGAATGTGTGATTGAAGCTTTGTGAACTCAGTTTGGACCACAATATTTACACAGCAGATATGGAGGATGAATGTTTATTTGGACTGAATGTATTGTGTAGATTAGGATACTATATTGATAATAGTATAGGTGTTCTGCAAGCAGGCAATACCAAGTTGACAGTGCCAATAAGACAACATTTATTATAGCCACCCAACTGCCCAGTAGTCAGTCATCCCAGCTTCTAGCGAAATTGCATACCAGGTCGAAATCAAGGAAAACTGTTTGGTGACTGAGTTTATTTAAGCCAACAGACAACAAAGTAGCAGCCTTCCAGATGGTATACTTGCCATAGGTCTCTTCAAAATTTGGAAACTGGCCAATTAGGATTAAATTGTCTCAAAAAGATAGGCCAACTTGAGGAGAGGGCCTATGATTAGTGTTTGCAAGCAAGTTTCAATGTTACTTCCTAATGTTCACAAAGCTACAATGACAGACAATAGAGAAAAGAAGACAAATCTGAAAAGACAGCAGAAGGCATTAGCTAAACTACTGAAGAAGAATAAAGCTACTCTCTTCTGTGGGCAAAATAATATATAAATATGTTGCTTGCCATTAACTAATATAGGGAAGACGAGACTAATAAAGACACCCTCCATGAGAACTGATACAAGCCTCACAATGAGTATTCCAAGGAATTCTGAAGCAGATGAAGAATACAGATGTGACTGAACCATCAGTCAGCCCTGATCATCCTCCATTGGCTATTTAAATAAAACAATGGCTCTATGAAATTTTATGGATACTACTGCCAGCAAAACAATGTGACAAAATAGGACTCTTATCCACTCCCTAGAATAGACGACACATTGGATAGACTGGCAATGTGCAGTGGCCCTGGAAGATCAGGAGAAGACTGCTTTATGTATAAAGGGGTAACAAAGTAGTTTTAAGTTAAGCTGTTTGGACTATGCAATGCATCTGCTACTTATGAATGCCTAATGGATAAAGTCATTTCTGTAAATGTCTGCTAAGTTAACTTAGAAGATAATGGGATTAAAGAAAAAACATTTTAAGAACACTAACTACGTCTTGACTCTGAGATTCAGAGTGTGGCTACAGAAAATTTGAAGGTCGTTCCTGGAAACACTTAACTTCAGATGGAAAGTTAATTTTTCAGAAATTGAACCCAAAAGAAAAGATAAAGATTCTGAGGACAAAAAGGCAACTAAAGATTAGCTTCAACCAACTAACAAGATGAAAGTGAGAAGTTTCCTGGGTCTATATGTTTATTACCGCTGCTTAGTACATGAGTTTGCTGAAACTACCAAGCCACTGCTCTAGCTGACTGAATCAAAAAAAGAAGTGGGTTGTCTCGATGCAGTCAAACCTTCCTGACCTATGAAACATTTGGTTATTTTCACGTAAAAAACAATATTGCAACTTAATCCATGTCTAAAGAAAACATATTCTGGCAGAATATACAGAGTCGAAACACATTATTACAACCACCGGCTAGTATATCCAGAGTAAACGCCCTTCGCAGCACGGACAGCAGCTAGACGAGCTGGCAGTGACTTAGTCAGGTGCTGATAGGTCTCCACAGGTATCTGGAGCCATGTTGTATCCAGTGCACTCCACAACTGTTGAAGGGTGCATGGCGGAGGGGACAGACGGCAAACACGACGGTCAAGGTGTTCCCACAGATGTTCAGTTGGATTAAGATTGGGGCTGTTTGGGGGCCAGGGAAGAACCGCCTTGATCGTGCTCTTCCAGCCACGTTCGGATACTTCTAGCCGTGTGGCAAGGTGCATTATCGTGCTTGAAGATCCCATCCTCCTGAGGAAAGACAATCATCATGCATGGGTGGGCATGATCGCAGATCATAACCCAATCAATCAAGAGTGCCTTCCACACGGATGATGGGGACCTAGAGAATACCACGAGAACATTTCCCAGACCATAACACTGCCCCCACTGCCTTATGTTCGTCCAGCAATGGATGCAGGGTGTCGGCTCTCCGACGTTTCTGTCCGGACACGCCGACGTCCATCCGTTCTATGCAACTGAAAATGTGACTCGTCGGAGAAGACTACCCGTCCCCGATTAGCAGCAGTCCTGTCACCATACTGTCGAGCATATTCCAATTGTTTTCATCGATGCACCTGTGTTAGCATGGGTGCAGTCACCCTCCATCTACTCCAAAGCCCCATTTGCAGAAGGGTTCGCTGAACTGTTGCAGTAGACATGTGTCTGGATGCCCCCTGGTTCTTTTGGACGGTGAGCTGTTCCACTGTAGCCTGTCGTTTGGCCTTCATGCACAGTCGTAGTCGATGTTCAACTCAGACATCAATGACGTGTGGAGCTGCGTAGTTTCCATGAAGGTTATTCCCAATGGTGCCATTTGTCCACTAACGATACACCTTTACCACAGAGGCACATGAACAGTTCACAAACATCGCTGTTTCCGAAATTATGCCCCCCGTGACCCAAAAGCCAATGATCATCCATTTTTGCAACTCAGTTAAATTGCTTCCCTTACCCATGATAGCACTATGTATAGTCAGTCTGTTGGTCATATTATATACCTGATTCACCAGCCCACGTCATAGGCTACATGCTGCAGATGAAACTTATAGCAGGTGGTTATAATAATGTGATTAGACTGTGTATATAAATGTAGGTTTACACCAACCTGTTGCTGACCTCATAATGATGTTGGAGTTCCAACTTTTATTTCCCAATGCTTGGTGCACAAGGAACGTGCCAGGCATCCTAACTTTATCCGTCTTTCAACACAACTGAATCATCTACTCATGGCCATGTTGTTGCGGTTGCAACATCAACTACACAGTGCACAGTGCAAAGAATGCAGTCAGCGGTAACCTACTAAGGAGATTGGGTCAACATGAGCAGCACTGTGAAAGCATAAAGTATCTGCAAAAATACCTGCAAGTTGGGAAGTATTAATTAGGTCTGGCTGACACCGAAGGACGGCCATGAGCAGATAACCATAACTCCGCCCATGCCAAGCTGTCTGTGAATAGGGAATGAATTACAACACACTAAGTGGAGGGGGGGTGATAAGAGTGGTCTGGGAATCCGAACCAGAAGAGAGGATCTTCATGGGGTGTCACCGACATGAAACGGACGCAAGACGGCAAGGCTCCGATCTCCGGCTCTTCAACGGTGAGTACAAGGGGAAAGAGAGCAGTTCTCACTCCATCCTCCCCTAACTTATTCCTACAACCCGTGGAGTTGTAAGAATCATTCTCTTGTTATTAAATAGTATTTGTAACCTTAATAACTCTTGTAACCACCCTTCACCTCCTGTCATTCTTTAATTTTGAATGTCGCCCGAAGTGGCATTCACAACATACACTGCAGAATAAAAAGACATGCACTTTACACACATGAACAAGCAGTCACTGCACCTTCAGCGATATTCAGGGCTGATAACAGGGGACATGGGAAGCGACACTGGGCTTCACACTGCAGCGGCACCTGACATGTACTCATATTTCCCACACTTTCTGGTGGCCACTGGAATTTATTGACACATGTTCCAACACAGTTTGCATATGGCCTCAAAAGTTGTCTGCTTGGGTCAATGAAGTGGGATGGTCATTTGTCAAGCATAGTAGCCGGCAGGGCATATGGTGTTCTCCATTGTTTGCTGCCAGCTTGTTACATTGGTGGTTCAACCGTTTCAATTACAGGTCGTCAACACAGTGTCTGGAGCATGGAGGTGTTCTGAGCAGTGTGGTAAATGGTCACAAGAGATGGTGGTAGCATGGGGTGCATCAACACTTAAATCGGCAATTTTGTGGCCTAAAGTATGTTCTTCCTCCTCTTATTTGCAAACTGTTTCCTGGCAACAGTGCATGTAATACATGACACTGAAAAAGACCAGTCCATTACAGTATGACATGGTGCAAGGAGTGGGCAATATGATATGCTTGTCATATTCTTACTTCATTGACAGCTCACACCTGGTGATAACAAACACCTTTACGAGGGTTGAGAATTTTCTCACCCTATGAGAAACATCTTGATGCTGAATTACATCATCTCTGGGTATGAATAAGTGTGGAGTAAAATATAAAGTATTAGAATAGGTATAAATTCAGCTCTTTATTCCACCGAAGACAGTTTTGGGAAGTGTTGAGAAAGATGGCATCTGGTGAGTAAGCTATCATTGGGTAAATTACAGCTTCCAAATGAGTGCTACTGTGTGTGCGATCCATCTAAGCAATAGAAGAGGTGTGAGGTGTTCATGAGAGATTGATACAAATGGTGCACTATGATTTACATAAAATATTTGACAGTAAAATATTTTTAATAGAACAAATTTTATTATTATTGTGATTAATATCACAGCATAGTAAGTAATGGTTTATTGCAAAAATTTGTAATTGTCGTTGCACTGAGGACATTTATGTAGTATAAAATAGTACAGCATGTAAAAAATAACGTAATAAATATTTTTGTAATATTGTACATACATTTAAAAATTCAATTTAGCTCTTTTATCTTATTTGCACATCTTTCCCTTCATATAGTCCATCTCATATATGAAGGCCACATTCTTGACAGTTGACAATCGTTGTGCCAATGTTTACTTTTCGTTTATGTATCCATTCGCCATCAACTGGTATGTCAACTTGATGCGACGAGTCAGCGCGTCCAGGAGGTGCTGCTTCTGCGGCAATTGGTGAACTACTTGGGTCGCGCGGCAGGCGGCTAGAGAGGCCACGGGCGAGTGAAGGGTCGTTCGTAAACGCTGTACACTAAATATATGATACTTTAAAAATTATGCAGAGCTCGCGAAAAATAAAACTATTGGTATCTGTTCGAAATCTGTTAGCATGGAAGCTTTCTTCTCTAGCTGGTTATGCTTCGGTAAAAATCTGATAGGCAGCGTGCACATCATGTGCGGAGCAAAGTCTGAGCTGCTTATTTTGCTCAATAGATAGCGTATTTTTTTAGTTGACTGTTCTATTACAGGCTCAGAACGACAAAAATTTTAAATATATTTCTTTAAATTATTACAAAAAATAATTCAACAGTATTATGCAATATTTCTGTATGCTTTTGGAATTAATATCAAGCACGTAATGAAAGCGGGGTTGGAGAGGGGCGATTAAGATGTGGAAAAAGGATTTTAAATTGTGCTTCACTTGGATATAGATAGTTTTAACGTGCCTTTAATTTTGAACACCTATACATTTTTACTTTAGCATGAAGTTTAGTTTCTAACACTAAAAACCGCTGTTTTATGACCACGTACAATAAAATGTATTAATTAACCTAAGAACGCTTTCTTATCGCGCGTATTTTCGGCTGGTCTAATATGCATCGGCAGTGCACTCAAAATAGCAAACATAACATTTACTTTTGTTAGTTCGTGCATCAGCTGATACAGGATTTTGTAAATGGCACGTTGTTTGTTTCGAATACATCTAATTGCCACTCACTGACTGTCAGAATCTGGCCAACTTATATGAAATAAAGCATACCTGGCCATGCCCAGGCAGTAGTAACAATGCCATCACAACAACTGTGTATCTGGATATTTATGCTGGAGTTGTTAGTGCCTTAGCTGGAAGTTTATCAAACTGGGCAGGGGGACGGGAGAAGGAGTAATTCTTCAAGAAGATGTAGCCTCACTGGACTGGAGGTTGGATGTTTGAACATTCCTGCAACTTTTTTCAAACTGTTGAGATGGACTGGGCAGACCAAAATTATGGAATTGCATGCCTTGAAGTTTTCCTGTGGGTAAATCAATCAAAGCTAAAGCATGTGAAAATCCAGTTGTACATATTGAAATATCGACAGGATTACTCTTGCTCTTGCAACAATAACTTACAAATGTTGACCAACTGTTGAAATAAAACTAAATGTCATCTACAGATCCTCAGAGCTACTAATGTTGCCCATGTGGAACTTCTATAAAAGTAGAACGGAAACATGGAAAGTTTGAATGTACAATATTTGAATTAGTATGCAACCATTTTTTGTAATTGGGTGGAAAATTAGAACAAATTGCATAAAATTCAATGGATATATTTATATAAATTCTTAATTATTTTCACTTTTGTAATTGTAATGCTTGTCTGTCTTGTGTTACAAGGTTTTTATATATAATGTTAAACATATATAACATTTTTTATTGCATACCTGTACTTTCTTCATTATATTGTTGGCTTGTTTAAATTGTACGTATTGCTAGGAAGCTTATGCCCTGTGGATTTTATATGGCTGAATGATTTAGAATACTGACCCAGTATGAACCGTTCATGTTAGGAGCCCTATGTAACCCTAAC
The DNA here is from genome assembly GCA_002778355.1 of Clitarchus hookeri. Taxonomy (NCBI): domain Eukaryota; kingdom Metazoa; phylum Arthropoda; class Insecta; order Phasmatodea; family Phasmatidae; genus Clitarchus; species Clitarchus hookeri. The sequence goes on from NQII01000039.1 coordinate 1,190,606, forward strand.
CTTGTTCTACCTCCTGAATATGTCTAAAAACAATGCATTTGAAGAGGAGATAGGCACAGCAACCAAGGGAATATGGGAACATTAATATCACCCAAGGAAGTATACACCACAGGCAAATGCATCACTATTTCTGGCTGAGGTTCCAATGATGTCATTTACTAACAGCACCTACTGAGATGCCACGAGGGGCAAAGCTTCCATGGAATGGACACTTGCATGGAATGGAAGCAATGGAAGCATTGCTTCCCTTTTAATCTCCATCTTTCAAATAATAATTACTCAAGAAAGTTTGCAGCTGAACATCTTTTAATTTCCATTGAGTAGGAGTAGGGTGGTTCACCACTGAGCACTAGGTAATTTCTGATGGCTGTGCGGTAAATGACGGTTTGTTTCGTGATGTTCTTTGCTTGGAAGCAATTATGTTGTGGGTTTCTAGTGTTATGACTGTTGAAGACTAGTGCTGCGATAGAATACAGAGTGTCAGCTGTTATGGGGCGGGGGATTTAGGGAACTGTAGAAGCAATGAGACAACTTGCATATGGCATAATGTTAGCAGAGTGGCAACCAAACTTGTGCAAACAAATCAACCGCCTTTGTGGTTTGGAAACAACCAACAACACTGGTTTTCGCATGCATATTGGAATACTTTGTATGTCAACATTTGTGTTTATTAAGGCATTTCTGATGAACAGTTTATGTAATAGTATTATGATGATGTTCCTTTTTTTCTGAAATGTAGTTTCTGAGCTATCCTTTAATTTTTAAAAGTACCCATGATGCAACTAAATGTGTAAGTGAAAATTTACAGAAATGTGTGCCACTGTAGGTGCACCTACTTGTTATTCACCATAAAGTTAAGAAATACCTTGTTTTATTTTAATTGTAACATACACAAGTGTGTGCTTGTATGTATGTTATCACAGAAATTTTAGATTGTTTGATCGTTGTCATGTGCCTGCACGAATAAACTGTCTCAAATAGTTATTACTTATAATATATGTTAGATTCTTAGAGTTAAAACATAAAACAAAAAGTTGAATTCTTAGAACTATGACACAGTAACAATGATTATTTTGAATTTCGTAATGACATTAGGAATATTAACACAGTTTTATTCAGTCTTGCTCTTGCAACAAACTCAACAGAACAGTTTGTTTTGGTAATTATGTAACAGATTGCACCATATTCGAAAAAATAATTCACAGGTTGTGCAGGGTCAATATTTTTAATGTACAGATAACTGTAATCATAATTTTAAATATTGTGCAAGTTATAACATGTCCACATGGGTGAGTTTCAAAATTTTGAAAAATTGATTCTTTGTTAACAACGAAAGCATATACATTTTCTAGTCTTATTTTTACCATTTCAGTTACAAGTATATTAGCAGAATGATCCTTTTCCACTTTGAAACACATTAACTTAAAACTTATTTGCGTCTAGTGATAGTTACAAAATTATAATGAGACAGTGCCCCTTTCCCATCCCACAAATCGACAGTCTAGACCTGCATGATGGAAAAATGACCCCCTTCCCCCCCTCNCTCTTGTCTATTAGGTGACTGGGCAACAATGAGCCTTTTTACCTATTAAAACACCACCACCACCACTTACAGAAACTCTCATTTTGGATTTATCAAATGTGTGCGTCCAATACGCTGCTGACTGCATTCAATTATTTGCCATTTATTCCAACTTTTCTGTGGTATTACGGTGACCAGTACATAATTTTAACTACCCACAAGATGTAACTGCTAGAACTCACGTCCAATGCAATCATAAATATGCTGACACTATGTAAGCAAATCTTTAGCTACTTCATGTAGTCAGTAAGAAATACAATAATAAATTATGGCAGCAATACAGTACATGCATTTTGTAGTTCATGTTGCATTTCAATGGCCTCAATATTTACTGATGATGTAAAGGTCCTATGATACTTACCACAAGAGCCATGAGATCAGAAACAATTAGCATATAGAATACGTTTTGCCAACCATATGAAGAGATGACACCTGCTAGCAATGGTCCAACTGCAGCACCTGCAAAAATTTTGTTTGCACAATAATGAGTATATTTGGCAATAAATTAAGGTAAAGCTATAATAGTAATGCTCTACAATTAATTTAAACTGTAAAAGAATAAGGTTCATGATATAAACAAATGTGATTAAAGTAAAAGATTAAGACTTTTCACTACAGTCCACACACGGTTACTTCTAACTTTTCTGAAGCCCCTCTAAAGTTCTACTTTCAGGATATCCCTCCACCTCATACAAACAAAGATTAACAAAATTACACCAAAGGGACAATGCACCAGCTTTGTACGCACTCTATACAATAATATTTTGCATAAGAATGGTTTGTTACTAGGCATTACCCACACACCTATTTTTGCTGTTTTTTTATATTCATTATTAAATAAATATTATAACTTATATATAGAATATAAGCAAAAGTTCAATTTAACCAAAAATAAGGCACTTTTATGCTAACAGAAGATAGAAATGCTTGTGACTCATAGCAATTTAGGAAAAAAAAAATCAAACATGTCATACTTGGGTAATTTTCCAAAGATTTGATTCTAAAGTGTGAAGAAACTGCAAATACACTATAGCAAATATTTGACATGGTTAATATGGTCGAGACAATTTCTTATACAATGGTGGTGAAAATCACAAAATGGAAATTACACAATGCACAACAGCCCTGAGATTATTTGTCACAAACACAGTACAATAACAACTAGAATTTAATTCTATAAAACTATATTAAAAAAACTTGTATTTAAAACTACTGTGTTATTTATGAATTGTATCCTATGAGTTTCATGGTCTAATGCTAGGGATAAAAGAAAAAAAATTATATAAATGGATATATTATAACTTATGTTTATCAAATGTGTATTGCACCCTCTACATGGTGCAAATGCCTCTTCAACCACTTCTCTTTTCTCTAGGACTCACATAAAATCATAGTTTCACCATTTCTCTTCCCTCAGTAAACATAAGCTATACTAAATAATCACAAAAACACTTATGACAAAAATGCAATTATAGGAGACATAATTTACATCCTCCACACCACCCCTTAAATTAATATAACCAGTGACTTACGTCACTGTATAATTCCAAACTGCTGAACACAAAATTCATGCTTCACTCTACTTAAGAGGTTTGGTCAAGGCATCAGCCGACAAATTCTCTGAGGGTGCACGCAAGACATTTACATCATCAGATTTCACATGTTCTCTCAAAAAGTGATGCCTTTTATCTATGTGTTTTGACCTAGAATTTTTCACAGAATTTATTACTAGTTGAACAGCACCTTGGTTGTCACAAAACATATTAAAAGACATAACAACATTATTGGGATCAATTTCTGTGAACTGTCAAAGCCAGAGCAGTTCCTGCACTGTGAATGACAGGGCTATTATATTCTGCTTCACAAGCTGACAGAGCAACTGTCTTCTGCTTTTTGCTGTACCAGGATATCACACTGCCAGATAGTTTAAATACACAACCTGTCACTGATTATCAGTTGTTCATTTTGTTTCCCCCATCAGCATAACATAAAACATGCAGGTCATAATTACCTCATTTGGAAAACTCTAACCTATTGCCTAAAGTATCCTTAACATACCTCAGTATCCTCTTGATAGCTTGGCAATGTATCTTCTTATGAGAGTTATTATATCTGTTCAGAAATTGGTAGCAAAGCTGATGTCCAGCCTGGTGATATGCAAAAGACATGCTAGCCCACTCCATAACCTTTCTGGCATATTCTTCTTAGGAGAACCAAAGTTTACCCTCTTCTCAATTCCTGGTTATAGTCCTGACCAGACAGTGACTGACAGGTTCTAGGTTTTTCATATTGAAGCAACCCTTGAGAGATTTTTTCACTCTTCCCATGTGAGCTCTGTTATTTGTGAAAAGCAGCATGTCGTCTACGTAACAGGCAATAACCACACTGTGGCATCCCTTAGGGTGTACATGCAAGGATCAGCTTTCAATTGAATGAACTTCAGATTTGCAAGAGTTTCATCAATTTTCCTGTTCCAATTTCTTTCTGCCTGTTTTCTTTAATTTCCATACTTTCACGTTTTAAGACACAGTGAATTCTTTTGGAGGAACAATATATAGCTCCTCATGAAGATCCCCATACAGATAGGTGGTATTCACATCTAGGGGATCTACTTCTAGATCTTCTCTTGCTGCTAATGGCATCAAATACCTGACAGAAGCATATTTGACGATTGGTGAATAAGTGTCTGTAAAATCGACGTGATACACTTGACTGCATCCCACCACAAGCCGGCCTTTAAATATCCCTTTTTTCTCATTACTGCCATGTTTCACATTCAAAACTCACTTTGTTTTTAGGGACTCTACTCCTTCAGCAAGTCTACTTCTTCAAAGGCATTGTTTCTCCTTAATGAAGAAAATTCTCTCCCCATGGCCTTCTGCCATTCCCTTGAATTTTCCCTTGCAATACATTGTCGGCGCTGATGAAGCCCTCAGGCACACTTACCCCTTCACTGTAGTAGGTTATATGCTCAGACCATGTCTTGGGCTTTGGCTGTCGAGAGGATCATCCGAGCTGATCTTGAAACCCAAAAAATGGTTCATCTTTATCACTTTTTCCATAAAATGCATTTTCCTTTCCACTTGGAGCTTTGGGTTCTTCACTTTAAGCAAGCCCAATGGCATAGATTTCAATATTTTTGATTTCAGTTTTGCCATTACTCCTCAAGGAAAGTGACATCCCTGCTAATTGTGATGATGTTAGTCTCTGGGTCAAAAAATCTGTATGAATTAGCGGAGTCACTGTAGCCACCAAAAACAAGTATTTTTTCGACTTGGGGTCCCACTTTTTCCTGTGGGGTTTTGGAACATGTGCTATAGCCCTACAACCAAAGATCCTGAGGTGTGATAAGGATGGTTTCCTGCCATGCCAGACTATGTAAGGGGTTTTGTCCCCTAGGACCACTGAGGGAAACCGATTGGTCAAGTAGACAGCCGTAGACACTGCATCCACCCAATAACATTTTTGAAGGTCAGCATCAAACAGCATGGTTCAGACCTTTTCCACTATGGTTCTGTTTGCTCTTTCTCCCATGCCATTTTGCTGGGGGCTGTATTGTACAATGAGCTGATGAATGATTCCTTCAGAATGAAGATAATTCTTCATGTCATCATCTACATACTCTCCTCCATTGTCCAACCTGAGTTTCTCGATTTTGTGACCTGCCTGTGTGTCTACTATCGCCTTAAAATACTTGGACACAGTGTTTACTTCTGCTTTTTCTTTACAAAAGTACACAAATATTATCTGGGAGTAGTCATCAATGAATTTCAAAAAATATTTACACTCTCCAGCAAATGGTGTTTTCATTGGCCCACAAATATCTGAATGGACAATGTACAAAAAGGTTTCAGAGTATTTCTTGCTACGCTTGAAAGGCAAGCAAGATTGTTTTCCCATAACACAAAATTCGTGGGGCGTCCTTAACCACAACGTCCTCATCTCACCCTTCTGAGTTCTTAACAAGCTTTAGCAATCATTTTTGATTAAAATGTCCCAATCTACACTGTTACAAAATCCCTTCTCTTCTGTATTTATATACTGTTGAATCTCAGAGGTATTTGTGCAGTAAATTTGATTCTTTAAATAAGCAGTGGAAACAATGCACCACTTTTGTTGTCATGAACATAATCTCCTGTTTCACTGAATGTCACTATGTGGCCTTTCTTGACTATCCTGCTTACTGACAGTTGGTTAGCTGCTGAATCAGGTGTGTGTCTATATATATATATATATATATATATATATATATATATAGCACTTATCCTGCTTCTATTCAAATAGTTTTATCACCAGTGAAAAACTTTAAGCCTACACTTCCAGAAACATTGGTTGCCATATTTGACCCATCGGCAGTCAGAATAGAACTAACACTAGGCTTAGCAGCATGGAGCTTGCTTGCATCATTGGTTATGTATGTTTATGCACATGAGCCCCGGTACCATATTTCTCTCGTGTGTTTCTGCTGGGAATCTGTTGCTAAAAAAATCCTCTTCTTGTTGTCACAGCTCAAGTTTTTCATATTTCTTGGCTTGCCTTTATGTGGTAAAACTTCTAAGTTGCACTTTTGTCAGGCTTCTGAGTGCAATACTTTGCTATGTGATTTGGTTTATTACACCTGTAACACTAAGTTTTTTTGTGAATGTTTTTTTTTACATATATGCTGTTTCTTCTTTTAGGCTTTAATCCTCGCTCTTGATTTCCTGCAAGAGATTAACCTTAATGGAGTCCCCAGTAGCATGTGTTTTATAATTCTCAAGGGCCATAATCATCAGCTTATAGAGGTCCAGCAGTCCTGCCAAGAGTAGAGTACCTATTCACTCTTCACTCACATTAAACTTCATTTAGTTCAACTTGAAGGCGGTGGTTATAATTCTGTCACACAATAATTCTCAAAAGATATGTATTTTTCTAAGGTGGTGATCACCAAGGTTCTTAGCAAACCAACACGTCTTGCAAGGCTGGAACCTTCAAAGGCATTTTTTTGTGCTATCCATGCTTCTGCAGCAGTTTTTGTATTGTGTATGTGAGAGTAATTAATTTTATCAAAGAAAAGAATGATATGTGAGTAAACCTCGTCTAGTTTCTTCCAAGAGTTGTTGAGTTTGCTGGGTTCTAGTGTTGCCTCGATTATGCCCCAAAGGTTGTCGTGAACTAAATATGCCTTCATTGCCAATTTCCATGTAGAGAAATTCTCTCTTCCGACCAGTTTCTCCACAATCAGCAGTCCCAAATCTGTTCCACTTATCTTAGTGGCACGTGGCTGCATTTTAGGTTAACTGAACACACTTTGCATACTTTGTGAAATGAAAAGATGATTTCCCCAAACTCACATCCACTTCCTTAGGCACAAAATTATACATTTACTGTGACTGGACCCATATTGCTTGTTAGGGATAAATAAGAAACATGATGTAAATGGATAATTATAACTTATATTTCTCGAATGTGTTTCACAGACTCAAAATGGCGCAAATGCCTCTTCAACCACAGGCACCAACCTGACAATATCTCTTTTTTCTACAACTCACATTAAATCATAGTTTCACCAATTCTTTTCCCTAAGTGAACATAAGATACACTAAATAATTACGAAACACTTATGAAAAGAATAACACAATTTTAGGTTATATAATTTACATCCTCAACATCTAATACCAACCACAAAAGAAAATTATGTAATAACCATTTTCAGAATTACATTTGAGGCATTCAGAAGTCAACCAGACTAACTACATCAAATGAAAAGGTTCAGTATAAAGAGTTAAAGTTATGTATCTATAAAAAAAACTCTATTATTTTTTCAGCATATTTTGATTAAACTCATTAATTTTCTTATAATCAAAGGTAACTTTTCAACACTATATAAATATATAGAAAAATTTCAATGTCCCTCTGTTTAAAAAAAAAGCCACTTTGTATGAAGTTAGTCACATTGCCAAATGAAAGGTGTTGAAAAAAATTCTGAGTGGTTTGTATAAAGGTAATTTTATTAAACAAATACGCACAGAACAAAATTTATTTACATGAAAAAGTAACCTGTATTATTGCAAGTCATAAAATTGATATCCTGGGTTTTGGAAAAAGTGTAGAAATTACGTTCAAAAATGCCAATTACTCTATTCTGCGTAAATGGTACAGTCGTCATCACTATCAGGTTCGGCTTGCGGGATACCTCTTTCAGTCTTTATAATACTGGTGAAGAACAGGAGGTATATACTTCAAGAGGTCTATCATATCCTTCTTTTTTGCCATGGTGATCGGTCTTGATGTGGGATAAAGAAGATCTTGTGGAACATTAGCAAGGCTTTCTAAAGGCCATTCGTTTTCCTTTTTCTTTTCTATATTTATTTTTACAAATGGCATCTCTGGTAAGAAATTAATTTCATATTTGATAGCAAATGGTTCGGCCTTCTCAATCCTGATCCATCTAATTTTCAACCAGTTAACTGGTTCACCATCAACATTTTTTTTTCCTGTTGTTGATAGATTTTTCTAGGGTTTCCGTTGAATAGAAATCTTCATGCTTCATTTCTGTGAGGAAATTCTTGTTTCTTTTCCTGCAGTCAAGAATAATATTGTACCAATCTCTTAGAGAAAAGATGTTGGAACTAGTTTTTGCTCTTTTCTCAATAAAAGAAAAATCAGAATCGTTCGGAAGGTAACTGTGTCCTGGCACAAGGAACTTTAAGTTAATAATTTCAGTGCTTCCACTCTGAGTTTTCAGGTATTTCATAAGAAATAGAACAATTTTTATGTTGCGGTTTTGGCCGCCGCATGAGTCAGAGTACATGACAATATGTTTGGCATTATTGACATGACCAGTTAGGTGTTTTATAATACAAGAGCTAATTTCCTGCGAACCTCTTGAACCTTCGGTTTCCGGCCAGATGTAAATGTAAGCTTTTTTGTTATTACAAACGTGAACCCCTAAATCATAAACATACATGTTTTGTTTATAGTACGCTACAGACGTTGAGAGTTTTGGGAAAGGCAAAACCTTCTGGAGGTAGAAATTTAATACGTAGTAATCGTCAGAGCATCTACCCTGGTCCTCTTTTAAATTTTCTCTGGCCTTTTTCGCTTTTCTTAGATGCAGCTCCTTCTCAGTTTCTATTATTTTCCTTTCATCTTCACTTGCCACTAAAAGTCTATTTTGTAAACCGTCGCACACTTGACAGGTGTCTTAAGCGTTGGTTTAAAATGCAGATTAAAATTAGTTGAAAATACATGTTAGTACATTTTTTCTGTAGCCGGATTTTTTTGGTTTTCACCACACCACAAGACGTATAAATCGTACAATTTTTTTATTGTAAGGCCAGGATTCAAATATTTTCTGTGAGGGTTGTGTGATCTCGTGTAGTGGCTGAAGCAAAAGGGAATTAATTTTATGTGATGTACAACATCTGATATGTCAACTTTATTTCCAGGGGTTGATTTTCCCCTTCTATCTACAATACAACTTACGTCATTCTTAATGCTACAACTATGAATTCGGCCATCAGACACTTGAAAGGTTTGCCTAAAGTATGTTTTACAAACCTGAACATCATCATTCTTGACTCGGAGACAAAAGAAAAAACTGTGACTTCTTGGAGGTTTAGACTGATTAGTAGGTCGACGTCTCTTAATACTTCTTCATTTGATACAACCATTGAGAAATATGTTTTGCTCACTCTGAGTAGTTAAACTATAAAATGATTTAAAAAGAGTTTCCCTTTCATCTGTTGATATTTTTTCATTGCATTTTCTTGCACACTTACACTCTTTATCGCTAAAGATTTTTGCAGTGACTGTATGGCCTGATCTAGTTTTATACTCTCTACCAGAAAGTCTCTTCCTCTTCTGACATGCTCTCTCCCAACTATCAGGGTTTCTTTAAGTTTACGGTCTCGAATAGGCTCCGGGCTAGACCTAACCTCAAAATCTGAAAGAGATGAATCACTGCTTTCCTCAACTAAAACATCATTATTATTCAGTTGTTGAACTTCATTAGAGCCTACGTTATTTAATCTGTTAAGGTTTTGACCTAATCGGAATGAAGGATTATTAGTACGTAGATCTAAATCTAAACCTGGAATGTAGTCTGGATCAGTGTCCGTGTTGTCGCCAAAAATGTCACTTTCACTGCAATGTTCTCATTTTAGACTATTTCTTGGTTGAAATAAGAAAGTAAACATCACAAAGGAAGTAAACATCACACACAATCACTATAAAGTCAGTTCACAAAGTCAGTTCAACAATAACAATAAACAGTTGTACAATAAACATCAGCTGTCATGGAAACATGGAGTTAATCACATTGGCCACTGAAACATCTGGTAAAATGTTCAGTTGCCAGATCAGATAGCACATTCTAGCAGCAAACCATTGGACTGTGGAATTAGTCGTCTTGGCCACTGAAAAGTATTTACTGATGCAACCCAACCATGTTATTACCTGAATTTCCAAAAAACATGCAGTTAGTCGGATTGACTTCTGAACGCCTCATTTAATAAAGCATTACTGCAGGAAAAGTGTAACATTAAAAATAACTTTATAATGATTACAAGTTATGCTGAATTAAGGCAAGTGAAATTATTTTACTTCAAAAAGAAATTACTGACTTTGAAGGGTGATAAATAATTGTTAACTAAAGTAACATTTTTTTGGGCAAAACCTCCAATAATAATCTGCATAAATTGTTATAAATATGATGCAATCACGTGAGAGCTTTTAAAAACTCAATATACGCTTCTCATTCATATTAAAGTTAAACACTCTTTAGTGCAACACAGAGCTTTAATAACCAAAACTTCCTTTGACAAAATTATTTATTTATTTATGTTTTTTAAAATGGTGAAGTTAAGGCATGTAGCCTTATCATACACTTAACCGTTTATCTTACAATTACATAAAACTGACTAAAGAATAACAAGTGAATGAATTAATCAATGCAACAGTAAAAAAAACATTTACAACAATAAAGATTTGTATCAAAACATCAACTCATAAGCGAAGAATACAATATACCTTCTACCTAAATAAAGATTATGGAAAAATAAAAAATGAATGAAACCATTATTAATGACATTAATTAGAAATTAAAGAAACTAGTAATAATGGCAGGCAACAAATACAGCATTACAATTAATGACATTAATAACTAATATAAATTTCATTAGGAGTCTACAATATTATGAAATACAAATTGAAAATGAATAAAACTAGCATTAATTACAAGCGAAACATACAACATGAACAATTAATATGAAATTAATAACCAATATAAAAACCCCATAAGGAAAATAAATTGGTTAGTGACATTTAGCAGCCTTTGATACCAAACAGTGCCTGCTGCTCAGTAGTTGCACTAAATATTATTAATAAAAAATAACACTGAAAATTTTTAAACCAAACTTAGCTCATATGAGAAATTGTAACTATAATTATTCTAGTCTTTAAAAGCAAGCAGCAAATATTTTAAATTAATGTTTAGAGATGATCATTTAAGGTTTGGCTATGGAAATAATTAGACAAGCCTTGCAAGCAGTATTAATATAGCAGTGATCAGTAGCACACATACAGTGAGCGACTTATATAATTCTATAAGTGATGTCATACACTGTTGATGACAGTGTATGAGCAGCAATTATAGGGGGACAGGCACAAAATTGTTTTGCTTGAATTATGTGAAGTGGATCAAACTGGGCAGTGCACCATTCCCAAATTTCTTATGAACCTAAAGAAATAGAAGAGCAAGCATTTGAAACTGTTGCAGAAAGTATACAGTGATTATGAGTGTGCAACAATCACTGTTAGGCATTTGGATGACAGCACATATTTGCATATTTATTAAACATTTTACATGAATAACTGAACATGCACAAAGTATTCACCAAAATGGTACTCTCAAACCTCATCAGAGACAGAAAGATGTTCAGGAACACATTTACACTGACACCATGAAGCAACTTGCAGTGGAACCTGACTTGCTAGAAAGAATGATCACAAATGATGCGAAGTGGATTTTCCACTATTAAGTAAAAAAAGGCACCTTATGCATTGAAAACCACCGCACATCACTGAGAAAGGAAACGCAAAAATGAGAAGTCGAAAATGAAGACAGTGTTAATTGTTTACTTTGACATAAATGTTGTTAACATGGTTGAATGGGTACCACTGGATGAGAGTTACCTTGAATTTATGGCCAACCTTAATGGATGGTCATGGCTTCAGGAGAGGGTAAAAGGCAGGTTAGGGTTACGGAGTTGTGTGCGTAGCACAATTTATGTACGCACCAGCTACTGCAGAGCATTAGAGATGGATGGGTGTGGGCCGTATGCACAGGTGGCTTCACCTGAAGTTTCTGTAGTTCTTGATAGTGAGGCGGATTCTTGAGTAATCCAATCATGCTTGCCTACCAAGGGTGTTGTCCCCCTCGGAACGCCCATAAACGTGCGACATGAGACCGTTAAAGGCCATCTCACATGCGTAATGATCCTGTATTACTTGAGACTATACTGAAATAACTTGTAAAAAAAGTACAAGGTAAGGGAAGCTACAAGTGGGTGCAGCTCCCAACAATGACCGCGAAGCGGTCGCGAGTACGAATGAAAACACGCTACATCAACTTCACGTATTTGCTATTCATACCTTGTTCCTAGATAGGCACTTACATGGTTGCAACAATGATGGCATGTTGCCATCCGACACAGTAAATTACCATGGACATGATGTATACAAGGCTTATGGCGGTTATGTCTTTGATGCATGAGCCAGCAGGGATTGAGAGGGTGTTACTCCTGGGCAATGAAAATAAACTCAAGTTCCGGTATAAAATGTGATTAACTATGGCAGACTTATGTGGTTGGTACAAAGAATGTGATGGCCTGGGAGTGGCGGATGCATGCAGCCTCCCTCGAACGCCTTGCAATGCAGACTGACTAAAATGGGGAATGCCCACTCTCACCTTAAGCGGGGTTTGCATCAAAATCTGAATTAATGCACTATCACTTTTTAGCAATTAATTAAGGACACAAGACACTCTACTATGATTACAAATAACCAAAAAGTACTTCAAAATAAAAATACATAAGGAAGTTTTGAATTAAAAATACAAAAGTTGGCATGGCAACAATATATCTTCATGAGTGTTTTGCCATCTGGAGCTGTCGCTTCAAGTCAATATCCATATATGATTTGTTACTCATATGCCTAACCTTAATTCAAGTACAACAAAATGTAATTATTTAGAGTTCCAAATGTTGTCGGACGTCTGACCAGTCCAAGTGCTGTGAGGGGTGCAACATATACATGCCAAATGTCCAAAGACAAAGGATCAGTGGCGGATTTACACATTTGCCGCCCCTACCGACCTCTACAATTGGATACCCTAGTTCACAATCATATTAATTACATTTTTTTTGTAAATGAAATTGTAGCTTTATGATTTGTGCACTATCGTCCTAATTACACCACCTTTTTCCCGTAATTAGTATGATTGTGAACTAGGGGATCAATGTGTCAGTTTCTAGATTATTTTTACAACCCAACGATTTAGTTAAGATTGCACAAGAAATAGTTTTTGGGTATATTTCTGAGCTAATAATAGCTCAATCATGTACTACCAATAAGGCGGGGTAAGGTGTGCCTCAATACTACTTACACAATAATGTACATTCGGTAAACGTAATTAAATAATTTTTTTGCGCTTTCTTACAGTTTAAAAACAATATATTCAATTATCTGGTAACAATCCGGCTGATGATGCCAATGAAATTCAATTAATTAATTTATGAAAGTTTTACAATACCTTTTTGCACGATTTTCTATTAGTAAAATCATCAATTATATCGTTGTATGAAATCTTGTTCATTAGTTCTGACTCTATGCACAAAAGAGCTAAGGCGTTTAGCTTTTCTTGGCTTAAGGTAGATTTTAGATAATTTTTCACTCGTTTTAAGCAAGAAAAGCTTCTCTCACCCGAACAATTTGTCGCTGGTGTACATAGAGCCATGCGAACTGCTATATCCAAGTTTGGATAAACGTTTTGTAAATTCTGTTTTCGCAGGAACGAAGATAGACTTTTCAATGATCCAGAATCTGGTTTTACCAAAATTCTTTCAGAAGAAAGGTGGCATTGAAAATGTATGCATTCTTGAACTAAGTCAGTCTCTAAATCATTAGGATACATTTCTTCCAAGAAAAGGGCTTTTTCCGTAGGGGTTGATAATTACAATTCACTCATTTTGGTCAGAAATGAAAACTTTTCATTCAACCTGTTGTAGGCCTCTTGCAGTTTTTCTAATTCGGATACGAGTCTATCAATGAGGGCGAGAAATGGGTTAACCCTGAAAGTATCACTCTCAGTCATTCTCATTTCTTCATCGAGTGTTTCATCATAATTTTTTTTCCTTTTCGGTTGTCTTTTTCCCATGTCTTTTGTATACTGCTTCGACACGCTTAATTCCATTGCCTTTTGTTCGAAATACTTAAAATTTTCTCGTTCAGCTACGAAATACTTGCAAAGAGATTCGTAAAGATCGACAACAGTGATAAAATCTACGGTAGAAGCCTGAATTTGAACATTCACTTTGTTTCTTCTTTCCAAAAAAACATTCCACACAACAATCATTACCACCGTTTCCAGTTTTTCTAAATTCAAAAGTATTCCCATCGCTTTGTTTCGCGTTGCAGGCTTTTCGGTACAATCATCCTTGATTGATTCAAAAGTTTTAAGGACTTTGTGCCAACAATCTCTCAAACTTCTATATGCATCCTCTCTAGCTGACCAACGTGTCAGATTTACTCTCTTTAGCGTTTTCCCTGTCCCAATTTCGGTCATTAATTTTTGCCAGTGCTGTGTCGAACTTACAAAAAAACGTAGATTTCTTGAAGCAACATGAAGAAGCGACAAGCTTCTGTGCAAGATTAAGCAGCTGCAGTTGCCACTAAATTTAAAGAGTGGGCAGAGCAAGGAACGAAAAAAGCAAAAGGTGCTTGGCTTTGAATTTGAGCCTGTAAGCCATTGTACACACCAGACATGTTCGCGGCATTATCATATGATTGTCCACGACAGTCTTCAATATTTATGCCCAGTGTTTTGAGTTCTGAAATAATGGCAGAAAACATTTTTTCAGCTTCATGTCCCACTGAGGGCAAAAACTTGAGAAATCTTTCACACGGTTCGCCTGTTTCCAAAACATATCTAATGACAGGGGTGAGTTGGTCCGCATGTGCTATATCTGGTGTTGAATGGATGATTAAGGAAAAATATTTTGCCCTTCTTATCTCGTCTCTAATGTGTTTTAAGACTTTATGACCCATCAAGAGAATAAACTCATCGCAAAAAGGTCTTTGATAAGTAACTGGTACTTCCAGATCCTTGTTTCCCAAATTGTTCAATATGAATGGCTAAAAAAGGATCAAATTCAGGTAACAGTTCCAAAATCATACAATTATTTCAGTTATGCGGATCACCGAACTTTTCATTTTTTCCTCTGAAAGCGAGGCCTCTTGAACACAGTCGCTTCACTATGGCAACAACCCTCTTCAGAACGTTTCTCCAATAAGTAATTTCTTCATCAATCTGGACATGCAGTAAATTATCGAGTCGGTCATCAATCTCACTTTTAACTTTCAAACTAAGGATACTAGATTTATGACGCGCAGAGTTTTTATGCTGAGGTACTCGGTGTTCTGCATTTTTCCAGTCATTAAATCCTTCGTTCTCAAACTGAGTCTTATTCTCCAATGGACCGAATGCCAAACAGGGCCCGCAATATACAGATCTTTTACTTTCAGAATAAACCAGCCAATTTCGGTCATTCACTTAATTATTTTTCATTTTTCTTTGGAAGATACTCACTGGCAAAAAACGACGCTGATCAGCATATATTTTTTCACTTTTAGAGAAGTCACAAGACTTGTTTTGATAGAAGCCGTACCTTGCGATAATCTCCCTTAAGGTATTGTTGATTTCCCATAAAGCTGAATCTTTGTTTAGATTTACTGTTGTTTGCACTTGGTCATTACTTAACGTCTGATTCTGATACGCATCTTCAATTGTTATACTTATTGATGATTCCTCTACCGCCTCTACGTCAAAAACATAAATAAATATCAGTTTCTTCAAAAGTAGATGGTTCAACAGATGACTGTTGTTGTTGGGCCGCAGAGCTCAAATCCGTTTCATATATTTCCAGATTGTATTGTGTCAGTGCATGTTGTTGAAGTTCCTGGTCTTTCAACACTACTTCCACTTCCACTTTAAAAAAAAACTGTCAATTGTTATTGTTTTACGGATAATCTGTTCTTGTTCTTCTTTTTTAATTTTGGCCTTCTTTTTATACTCAGCTACACTAAGTCGCTTTCTCCCATCACTCATTCTAACAATTTCTTGGATTCCAAGAACTGAAATAAAAAAAAGATTACATTAGGAGTTTTATTTCTCGTACATCCTTTGTTCAGTCTTCAGACATTGAATAATTACCTAACATAAGTACAAGGAAATTTATTTAAGTATGATATAACAAAAAAATTGAAATTTCTTTGCATAGCTTTCGAAACAGCTATTTATCAAGTTAAATTACGTCTTACTGATTCGTTACGGGTGATTTATTGTAATATATTATGATTACTTACCTACTATAAGTTTCTACGCACCGGTGAAATGGTGCTATGAAATTATTCATACAATCCACGAAACACTTTGAAAAATTACAGCACACAACCAGAAAAAGTAAATACGGGACGGGACTTCCCCGTTTGTATCGCTGGCTGGCGCTCTATGTCTATCTCTCTCAAACTCAATGTCACCAAGTGGCGTATGCCTACAACAGCACGACCCCGCTTCGGCTCCCGCGGCGGCTGCACCGCGCTCGTGCAGTCAATTCGGCCACACACACTTAGCGAACGGTCATGTCACTCGTTCCCATGCCGCAACCAAACGCGACTATGCAAATTGTAGAAAAATTGATCTAAGTGGTGAAACATATTACATGTTGAATTGTTTGTGTGGACCTAATAACATTTAGGAATATAAATATGAATCTTTTTAATTTCTGTAACACATAAAAAAAAAATTTGGCCCCAAATTTGCCGCCCTTAAAATCTGCCGGCCTAGGCTCCAGCCTACTCAGCCTGCTGGTAAATCCGCCACTGCAAAGGATGGTATTTTACAACCCCTTGTTATGCACTGTTTATTATGGGGATCATGAAGAAAGAATACGTGTTATGCCTGACACAATTGCACTTCACTTAAAACATGCACATGGGGGTGAAGACACCAAATAAACGGGGCATACGTGGAGTTACTTGACGAAACAGCAGATTCCCAACGTGGTTTTCATTTTCCTGGTGGTACTTCGGCCACAGAATTACTGGGGAGGTATCAACTGTCTCAAACTCTTAAGGCCCTGCAAGCTGCTCCTTGGGACTGTCAAGTGGCTGTCCCACATGACTGTGGGACAGCCACTTCATCATAGTGGTGTCTTGGCAGGCTAGCAGGGTGCTTTCCTGCATGCAGTGCTAGCTGCAGATCGATGGAGTGGTCACCTGCGTGTTATGGGTGAAACAATTCCAGTAGAGGGTGCGTTTCAGTTGCACCGTGACAGCAGGACGAATAGGCTAAGTAGAGGGGACGTGGAACACGTTCAGCTGAGAAAATGAGTGAGGAAGGAGAGGCCCACGTTGTGGAAGAACATGTGCATTCTCTATCAGGATAGTGCTTCAGCTCACACTGCTCTATCCATTAAAGATTTCTGATTGATAATACCCCAGTGCTGGGCTCTCACCTTACTTGCTAGCTTTATCTCTGTGTGACTTGACTATTTTCCTGAGCTAAAATTCATGTGGATGGGAAGCTATTTGTAGATTCTGGTTGAGGTGAGGTGAGGTGAGGTGAGGTGAGTGAGTGAATGAGTGAGTGAATGAGTGAGTGAGTGAGTGAGTGAGTGAGTGAGTGAGTGAGTGAGTGAGTGAGTGAGTGAGTGAGTGAAGAGGTTTGAGCGGCTCTTTTAACTAGAGTTAGAGTTAATATTAGTATCGGTTATAGACAATGAAATCAGGTTATTACTTTCTTTAGACACAAAAATTGTATGGTGTGGTTGTAAGTTTTACAATATTAGTCAGACCCACCGTTTTTTACGGAATCTTAAACTAACAAAAAGGCCTGTATTTAAAGGCGAACATCACAGATTTTCTATCACGCTACTCATGACTCGTGTACATCTGTTTACAAATGAATGGTTGGAGTTCATAGATGTATATATCATGGACGCAAGTGGAAAATTTTCATTTTGCTGTGCTCTGGGTGGCGATATTGCGAACAACAATCAATATCATTTTGAATATTTACGTTGACCTCTTGCGGCTGCACAGAGAACTATTCTGTAACCGCCAATGTGTTCTCTAATCTTGCGTGCATATGTTTGGAATTTTTTTTTTATTTCCTGTTATTATTATTATTATTAATCAGTCAAACCAGAATTGCAGCTCGAACTGATTGAGTTGCAATGTAACACTGAATTGAAGCAACTATTTCTCAACGTTTCTAAAATTGAGTTATACAAGGCCCTGTCAAAATCAAGTTTCCCAAACCTGAAATCTCACGCTCAGAAGATAATTGCGATGTTTGCATCTTCCTACATCTGTGAACAGGTGTTTTCTACTATGAAGCTTCACAAAAACAGCGTTAGAAACCGATTGACTGACTACCATTTAGCTTCACTACTGCGAATCAGCTCATCCCAGTTTCTACCAGATTATGAACAACTTTTAGAAGCTCAGTCACAGTTTCATCTGTCACATTCACATTCATACTCTTCTAAAGAAAAATCAATTTTTCTAACTTTTTTACCATTGTAGCATATAATATAATTTGTGTGCGATGTAAAAATCAAAAATAAAGTTTATCACTTATAAAAATTTGTTTTGTTAAATTTTTTTTTTTTGGCCCGCCTAGATAATTTTAATTTTATCTGGCCCTCTCCTTAAAAATTTGCCCATGTCTGGTCTAGACCAAATTTCTGGGCCACTTTTTTAAGGAGAATTTTAATAATTTTGGGGCAAAATGGGTTTCACTTTGTGCCACTTTCTTTTTCATAAAATTTTTTTTTAATAAGGTGGGATGAAAATTAGCATGAATTTTTGTAAATTTTCTTGATTTTTGTTAAAAAAAAAAAAAAAAAGTGATTTTGATGAAAAAATTAAATTTTTATGAACAATTGGCATTTTTTTTAAATTAAAAAACTGTAATTATGGCAAAAAAATTGACTAATTTGTAATTTTTTTAAAAACTGGTCCAGCTCTCACATTTACATCCTATTAATTTCAGAGGCCTGAAAATCACATTGTTCTTTCACAAGTACTTACTTGGCATGGGTGGTTGAAATAATTTCTAGTAGGTGACCCATCTGAGTAGTCATACTTTTGTTTATTTGCATAATCTGAGAATTAAATTATGCCTGAAAAGGTCTTTAACTGCTCCAACTTTATCTCTGCTTGTTGTGCTTCTTCTCTGATTTGTTCAGACTGCACAGCTAACATTGCTGCAATAAATTAGTGGAACTATATCCAGTATTGGTGGCTGAAGTGTTGGGGGTTTACCTCACCAGCTGTACTTTCTGCATCATGTATTACTGTATGGTCATTACCTGCCAAAGCTTGCACATTACAGCTAATCTCTACCTTGTTTTCAGTTGCATTTTCCATTTTAATTTAGTTTATAGAGTGTGTTTCTGAGGTTGTAGCGCATTAATTTACTTAGGTTGATGCAATCAAAGACAAGCCTTGAATTTCAAAAATAAATCGAGACCCAACTTCATTTCATGCCCCACAAGTTGGTAGCACCAAAAAATATTTATGTAATATGTAAATGTAATTAGAGAAGAGTAAACTCTGCCAGAAAAAGGTGTGAAGTAGTTATGTGAATATCCTGGCTTCGATATAACACTTTAAACGATGACAAATATACACACAGTCAACTCACTACAATACGTAGACAAGTAAAGTAGAAAATCAATGACGAAAATTTACTGAAGAAACTGAGAACATTGAAACAAGCACTGAAATCAAACATTATCAATCAACAAATAATACTCAAACAAAATGGCAAGCGGCACTACCCAGACTTAAACACAGCATTTCAAAATATTAAGCTTCTAAAATTACTTATCTGTTCAGTGATTGGCTGTACAAACAACTTTAGAAAATTTTAATGCCAGACAGTACAGAAAATTGAATCTCTTATTTAACTGTTATTTCTGAAGTTGTCTGTTGGGTATAATTAGTGAGCATATCTCAAACTAAATTATTAAAATTCAGCTCATCAAAAAACAAAATTTGAAACTAAATCTTTAAAAAGGAAATATCTGTTGAATTATAAGCCTTAACTTGTCAGAAAGTCTAAGGTTTATACTTAGCAAATGTGTCCAAATACTTAGCTCTCATTTTTACTGTAATTTAAATAAAAACTCAATAACAAAAGAAAATTAATGTGGTTGCAGTTCTCTTCTGTTTTGCTAGTCCCACACTGTCTTCCACAACAGTGGCACTCTAGTGTTTTGATGGTCATTACAGTCCACCAGCATCTTAAGATATACTGGTTAGCCATAATTTGTCATGTAGAAAGACATCTCTCCTAAAATCTACCATGCATGTAGCCCAACCAAGTATTTTTCATGTCTTTTGATGGTTGCGCATCTTCCATGTCCTCCTGACCTTGGCAATGTGCAAAACTCTTCAATTATTTTAAAAATTAGTACCCTAGCAAGGTGACCACATTTGTTGCACTGGGACCCTTAAAATGTAATGGCAAAAAAAGGTTTTTTTTTTTTTCAATCTTAGCACATTGAAAATTGAGCTTTTCCACATAGACAGGCTAGGGCAGCGCACATTCAAAGTTCCATTATTATGGCTACAGTAAAAGTATCAGGTTCACAGTTTACAGATCTTGTCATTTCAATAAAATATAAACAATTAAATTTAATTATAAATTAACATTAAATCAAATTGTTTCCAGTATTATTTAAAATAATTACATTCATTAATCCATATTAGCAATCACTAAATAAACATTATGTTAAACTAAACAACACAGACATTAAATTCCATTATATGGATGGTGTTTTAAAAGAAAATAAATCATAATTATTAAAAAAACAAAATGAATCATATGCTACAATACAGAAGGTATATGCTTAGTCTTTCATGTTTTCTAAATGTGTGTTTAATAAATCATCAAAATTTGGTGGACCTTCAGCTCACACTATGATGGCAAAAAAGGCTGCTGCTTATCTTTATAACGAATGAATATCAGTGCTCTCTAGTGCAGGCATTCTCATGCACCACTTTGAACCATGCTATAATTGTTTGTCATGTACTAGTTTGCATTTTTATGAAACAATGATACAACTATACCACCCTCAAAGCCTGATAGTATTAGTTTCCCAGTAGGAAAATGCGCAATGTCCTCCTGATCCGGGTAATATTTAGACTTTATGTATACTAATCACACAAGTGATGAGATCAACAATATTTTACATTTTTTACTCATACTGTTGACAAATATTACCTGGTGTGATCAATGTAAATGTAGTGTTACTGAACACCATGTCATGCAAATGGAATGGGTTGCTGATGCTCCGTGGGTAAGTTAAATGCAATGCACGGGCAGCAGAGAGTGAAAATATTAATTAAAGAATGTTATTCTTGCTAAGGTTTTATTGTGCTGGCAATAATATTGCAGCATGTAAGGGATGGTTGCTATGCACAGAAGTGATAACTTCTGTAATTTTCTGCACAGTGTCCATAAGTGTCTCACTTTTTTTAAAATTAATGTACATGCCAAAACAAGTGTTTCTAAAACCAGCATAGTTTTACTAAAAGGCTTTTATTTCCATATAATTTTATTTACGCATGTATTTATTTCATACTGCACCAAGTAAACAAATTTTGTAAAGGGGTGTGTGTGTGTAGTGATGGGAAAAAAAAAACTGGATATCCAAATTCAACCGATAAACTTCAGCTGCAAGTTAGAAAAGAAAAAAGAAGTTGAAAACATGTATAACCCATTGTCTAAAATTAATTTTAAGAACGATACACATCTTTAAAGTTGGACCTGAAGTACTGTAACTAAACAAATATTGGCAAACACCACAAAAAATGTTGCTGTCATCAAATTATTTAATGGAAATAATGAAGGTTAATATCCCTATTTTGAACTACTCTCCATGATGCAGTAGCATACTTGGGATTTAAATGATGGATTATTAAACCACATTTCCTTTGTATAAATACCGTAAGCCTCACCATTTTCAGGGAATTTGTGGTCTAATGTCAAACTAATAATTACTAATATGATAGGTGGGCAACACATACAACACCTAATAACCCACTGTTGTAGCTATCAAAGTGAGGGGAAGATTCCAGAGAGAGGTGCACAACAGTGCCACTGAGAAATGCTTTCATTTACAATACATCTAAAACAATAGCAGATGATGTTACATCTGTGTGCCAGATGGATGGAGACTCAAGAGAGTTGAACAAATTGTGACTTATCAAACCACATCATTGAATGAATAGGGAACAACACGGTAATTCATGCAATTATGAAGGGTTCCAAACAAATACAATATGATATTATCTATATCACTGTTACCAAATGTCTCCTTGGTGAGAAAATCACAGTCATTTAGTTCACAAGAAAATGGTACACAAATCATTAAAGGTGCCTTTTGAGAGCTGGGAAGGTAGGCAACACTAGCAGAATACAAGTCACAAGAGGTGGCGGCTGGGACAGTGTGGTCCACATACTGCTGAAATAAGTATGTCGTAGTACTGGCAAGAATCAACTTGTGTTATGATGTTGGAGGAAGTGTGGTTGTAAATCATAGTTATGACATGGTTTTCATTGCCAACCCATAGTAGTAATACGAATTTGATGAGGGAAAACTCTATAATTAAGCACGTATCACAACACTCTTGCATGAAGGGTGGCATGACGCATGGGGGAATGGAACTGCCTGTCATTAGAGCTAATCACTTTATATAATTGCCTAACATGTCGGCCACAAATTATCACGTACCATAGTCATATGGCTAACAGTAGGCAGCTGACCCTTGTGATATGTGCAGTTGTAAGCTCTGCCAAAACAATTTCACTAGGTTTAGCAGCATGGTAACATGAACATAGTAGAATAACTGCAAAATGGATTGGTTGATATGGTCAGAAATGGCTGACATTCACCTTGTGTATGGAGTTGCTTAGTGCAATGGTAGAGCTGCAGCACACATGTACAGGGAAATGTACCCAAACAGATGTGTGCCACATCATTCAATGTTTGCAGCAATTGATTGGAGGTATCACGAAGAGGGGAATTTACGGTCAGTAACAGTGATGTGACTTGTGTTTAGGTTATGTTATAGCAATCATTGTACTTTGTAAAAATGAGCTGTACCCATCTTGATACTATACATGTTACAGGTGTAGAGGCATAACACTGGGCATCTAAGGTCAGTGAAAACACCACATTTTGAGGGTGCTGCATGCAGTCCACACTGGACACATGAATATGTGGAGAGTTGCAAATAAACAGCTGTTCCATCCATATCACAGACAGAAAGGGCACTATTTGTAGGCTGAAGACAACCCTCACTGTTTAAAGTTTGTAAACAACAATGTGCAGCACAGTCACATTTCCCAAGTGTTGTGTTGTTTAAAGACAAAGCACAATTCACAAGAGAAGGTATGTTGATGTGCTGTAACCATCATGTGTGGGTGGAGGAAAACACGTACCCTTTATCACAATTTGGCATTAATGTATGAGCTGGGAATGTAGGTGACAATTTAGTTGAACCATATATATTGCTTACTTACTTGAATCCTGATTAGTACCTGGTGTTTTTAGAACAGGTTTTACCACAGTTAATAAAAGATACACTACTTGAGATTCAACAAGGAATGTGGCTGCAGCATGCCAGTGCACCATCACACTTTGGTGCACAAGTGCAGGTAAATATATAGGCAGCAGTGGGCCGACATCATGGCCTGCAAGGTCTCCAGATCCAGATCTTTCGCCAATTTACTTTTAATTATGGGTGCTATGAAGTGTTTGGAGGATCTCATGGCCAGAACACATGCTGCTGCGAAGTCATCAGAACCACACCCAGTGTGTTTTACCTTGTTTGGCAATCATGGCATCATTGATATACACTTTGCAGTAAGGTTGGAGACCAACAGTTTGAGCAAGTCCTGTAAGATGTGCTTACACCACATTGTTGCCCTTTATTAATCAATAATAGACAACGTGAATTTTCTGTGCATCATGCCAACTGTTATTACTTAGAAATAAATTACTGGCAAACTACCAGCATTATTTTCATACCTCAAATGCAGACAGTTTCATTCCTCCATGTGTTACATCACCCCCCATGCAAAAGTGTTGTAATACCTGCCTACATATGGTATTTACCCTCACCAGCCTCATATACGAAATGGTCATGAAAACCATTTCATGTAGTCGATTTACAATGTACACCTCCTCCACCATCGTAACACAAGTCAATTTTTTGGCACTGGTATGGCACATTTATTCCATGAGTGCATGGACTACACTGCTCCAGCAGCTGCCTCTTGCCCACCCCCCTCTCATTCTGATGTTCTTGCACATTACACCGTGGTGATGTAGTGATTATTAGACTACTCGCCTTTCACCAAGACAAACCAGGTTCAATTCACGGCCGGGTCACTCCAGATTTTCACAAGTTGGAATTGTGCCAGACAATGTCATTGGTCGGCAGGTTTTCAATGGGATCTTCAGCCCCCCCCCCTCCCCCTTTTCACACCTGAATTTCAGAACTGCAATGAATTTTGTACCATTTCCTTGTGAACAACATTACTGTGATGTCTCACCGAGGAGTCATTTGGTAACTGTGATATAGATATTGATACTATAAAACAGTTATATATTGTTTTGATTTGTATTATTTGTATGCAACACTACATTATCACACAAATCAAAATGATGTCCCCAGTTCCTTCCACAATTTTTTTTGATAAATCACAATTTGTTCAGCACTCTCGAGTCTCCATCCATAGAAACGGCACACAGAGCGCTGTAGTGTCACCTCCTATTCTTCTATATGCATTGTAAATGAAAGAATTTCTCTGCGCAACTGTTATGTACCTCTTGATGGAATCTTCCCTTCACTCCGATAGCCGTAACAATGTGTTAATGGGTGTTGTGCACGCTGCCCATTTACCAGGTATTGGTATGTATTTTTTGACATTAGAACACAAATTCCTTGAAAACAGTGAGGCTAGAGTATTTACACAAGGTGACCTTTTTGTTAATTGTGAAATGTGGATTAATTATCCATCATTTGAAACCTAAGTATGCTACCACATTATGTAGATTAATTTGAAATAAGGGTATTAAATGTGATTATTTCCATGAAGTAATTTGATGACAGCAACAGGTGCTGTGGTGTTTGTAGTTCCTTGTTCAGTTACACATTATCCAGACAATCATTGTTGCATCTTAAATATATTCTCCAATATTTTGTTATCTGCATCAATTGGTGAAGTAGTGGGTGGAAGTAAAGCGGTATACATACTCCCAGGGTGCCAGATCATGATTTTTCACACGGCCACGCGGTGAGCAGAAACTCTTACCAGGGTCATGACGTTGCCACATGGCAAGTCAATTGATGTCAATACACTATCTTCTGCCCCGTAGTTGGCCACGGAGCACACCAAACGCAAGTACAAGGAGGCTAGATCACTTAAGCATAGGAATTAAGTGCATGTTAAATACAGAATCATCCAGCATTTAACACACATTAAAATCACAACAAAATGCACGGGGGAACAACATGAACTCAAATGGAATTACAAAAACAATACAAAGGTGCTGCGGTGCAGAAATAATTACATGAGGCCTCTACTGAACCAGTCTGAGGTACACACACTGCTTTACTTATGAAAAAAAAAACCTGAAGGTGCGTGAGTGAAGAGATTTAGGCAGCTCTTAATTAACAGTGAGGTCTTGAGAGCCAATAAGGGTGATTGAGGTGAGTATGGAGAAGTGCTGGAATGAAAGGGCAGGGAAATGGGAGATCTCCGAGAAAACCCACCGACTAGCAGTATCGTCCAGCACGAATCCCAAATGCAAAAATCCAGGAGTGACCCGGACAGGAATTGAACCCAGTTCACCTTGGTGGAAGGCGAACAGGTTAACCACTCAGCCACCATGGCCCCAGAACCCTTTTTTCCACTGTTTTCTTCGGCTGCTGGCCTATCATCAGTGCACTACACACACGTGCCGATGCAATGCATCAGTGCTTTAAGTCCAACTTCAAATATGTGTACCACCCTCAGAATTTGCTTTAGACCATAGGTTGTGTGTGGATTTATATATGTTTAAAACTCATTTTTTGTAGCTAAACTGCAACCACAGTTTAGCAGTCAAATTTAGATACATCTGTATAATACTGCTGACCTACATGATAAGTAACAGATACATCCTGTATAATATTGCTGACCTACATGATAAGTAATAGATAGATCCTGTATCATATTGCTGACCTACATGATAAGTAATAGATAGATCCTGTATCATATTGCTGACCTAAACGATAAGTAATAAATACATCATGTTATATATTGCTGACCTACATGATAAGTAATATATATATCCTGTATAATATTGCTGACCTAGATGATAAGTAATAGATACATCCAATATACAGGTTGTCCCATTTATCTTGACCACCCACAATAACTCCGTACCGGTTCTCCAAATAAAGTGTTTCATACAAAAATTGTATAACTGGAAGGAAAAAATAATACTTCTGGGAACTCAGCCTTGTAGCATTATTTATTAGTGACATACAAGTACTAACATCAGTATTTTAAATGGCACCACGTATCTATTGGTCAAACGTTCAATGAAGCTCATCAGACCTATTTAAACACGTAGCACAATGTACACTATCATAACATGAACATTAAATAAGACACAAAGTGGGATCTCTACCGCTTGTTTGTAGTACTATCCATATGGGTACAGCGAGGGGTAAAACATTCACATTACATGTTTAAAGTGGTAACCATTGGCAGCGATACACAAGTTCCGTCACTGGATGAATGACAACACTGATTCCTCCAGTGTTGCCTTCTGAAGAGCATTTTAAGCAAGCACGATACATTCCATCATGTTCTCTAGAGCTGTTGGAATATCTTGATAGACAGTACCTTTGAGGTAACCCCAATGAAAAAAATCCAGGGGATTAAGGTTAGGAGACCGAGCAGGCCACTGAACTGGTCCTCCACGACAAATCCACCTACCAGGATATTTTCAGTCCAGAACATGACGTGCATACATGGCATTATGTGCTGGGCATCCATTGTGCTGGTACCACATTATCATTCTGTTCCTTAAAGGTATCTCCTCCAGAAGACCAGGAAGAATTGTTTGCATGAGGGTGGCTTACTCCCTGCCGTTTTGGTTACCATTCTTAAAATAAGGCCCTAGAACTTTATTGCCAACCACCCCACACCAGATGTTAACTCTCAATTGATTCTGATGATCCCCATGTCAAAGTCATTGTGGGTTCTAGATGGCTCAATAATGCATATTCCTCATATACACTTGGCCTGAGTTGGAGAACGATGGTTCATCATTGGTTAAAAGAACATCTGAAAAAATTTTCGGGTTGGCGATAATTTGATGCTGTGCCCATTGACAGAACTCTATACAATTCTGGAAATCATTCCCGTGCAATTCATGGTGTAAGTGTACGTGATAGGGATGGAATGTATGATGCTTAAGAATGTGATGTGCATTCGTTTTTGGAATGCCAATGTCGGCGTGTGCTGATATGTGGATTAACTGCTACAGCAGCGAGACGAGCAACCTCAGCAGCTTCATCTGTGCAAGTTCTACGACGATTGCGTTGCTGTGGGTTCAAATAGTCCGCTACACAAAGCTTCCCAACAAGGCAGGAAAACGTCCATGTGGACGGTGAGTCTTGTCAGGGTATCACTCTCTTGAAGAGTTGCTCTGCCTGAATAGCATTATGCCAACCTTCAACATAATGAATGAAATGTGAGCAAACCAAGTTCGATAATGGTAATAACTAGGGATGGGTCGAATAACAAAAAATATCAGTTCCGGTTCCGGTACCGATTCTACAATTTAAATACCGGTTCCAGTATTCGGTTTTATTTTGAATACTTGCCTTTTGCTTGCAACTTCATTAAACCAATGCAGGTAAAATTCATGAAATGTTTTATTTAACCTATGAAAGAATTGAACAACAACAAAGTGTGAAGATAAAATTTAATGTATACAGATAAACTTGTTGTATTAAATTTATTTAATGTCAGTAAATATGTAACAAATTATTCTTTTTTCATTAATATGTGGTGATTGTGATACGTTTGGAAAATACTAAAATTAAATAACTCGTGGCGCTAAAAGCCAAAACATTGTGGCGTGCTATAGGATAACGGTAACCTATGGTCGTTAAAAGAACGCCAACAACTGCAGTGGGTGGCCAGCTTCGTTTTTCTTTTTGCCTCTTTTATGCAGTGACCGGGTGGCCAGCTTTTTTTTTGCAGTGCTGGAATGTGACCCCTCTCAAAAAACCCTCTCTTCTTCCTACTCCCCCCCCNTTACACGCAAACAAAGAAGGCTTGGAGGAATGTATCGATCGGCTAGCAGTGTTGCCTACTGGAGAGGGCTGAGTCATAAAGAGAGAGAAGGGAGAAGAGTGTTGATGTAAGAGCGAGAGATGAGATAACAGACTGTTCCCCTACACTTCCCGCCAAACATCACCTAACAGTTTACGACTACCACTCGTTAATTTTTTTTTCGTATATAGCGCGCACCCCAGAAATTTTTTCCTTTATTTTGAGGAAAAAGGGCGCGCTATACACAAGTAAATACAGTAGTAATTTTTGTGACAACAGAGTTATCCCATTGCTGTGTAGAAAAGAACAGAGTAGTTGTTAACCTAAAACCGGTTCTGAGTAAAACCTCAAGAAGCGAACCGACCCATCCCTAGTAATAAAAGAACTGTGTGTGTGTGTTTCAGTTCAACTCACCTGAACATACTACACTGTGCTGTAAAATAATACGAACACATTCATCTGCTAACTTACATTCTCCATAGGTGAGCAGCATTTTTACCTTCTCGTTGGAGTATTTTTCCGTTACGATAACTCTCACCTTGCAGTATACTGTATTCGACTGCACATGGATGACTGACTGAGTAGTCATCACATCATGTGTATTCCCTTATTTCCTCTAAGCGCCACCTCTGTGGAATGGGATACTCAACTCTGGGTACCTGCACTATTTACATCACCTCTACATCAAATGCAGAGCATCGTCATACTGTATTGTACCATGCAGTGCGATCGTGCAACAAGGAATCACATAACGAGTCTGCATGAACCCTTACGAGTCCCAATGTCTGTGGCGGTTTTGAACGATCTGTTTATTTGACTGGTACATTGTGATACATTTTTGAATAGGTCTTGACGAGCTTCATTGAACTTTTGACGAATAGATACATGGTGCCTTTTAAAATACTGATGTTAGTACTTATATCTCACGAATAAATGATGCTATAAGGCTGACTCCCCAGCAGTATAAGTTCCCCTTTCCAGTTATACAACCTTCGTGTAAAACACTTTTTCATTTGGAGCCCTGGTACGGAGTCATTGTGGGTGGTCAGGATAAATGGAACAGCCTGTATATTGCTACCCCTACATGATAAGTAATATATAAATCCTGTATATATTGCTGACCTACATGATAAATAAAACTTCAATGTCTGTTTCATACATTACATTTCATTTTCACCCTTACATTTTACTGTGCACAACCTCTTAGGGCAAATATTCTAAGGAAGCACAAACTTTACGGATGTGAAAACTCCGAGATTCTGACAATTTCCTGAAGTAAACATTTTTTACTCTTTTATTTTTTATATTTTCAATTGTTTTAAAATATTATTTTACAGCAGTTTTGATACTTGTAACTTGCTATAAATGAATATAAGAACTGCTACAATTTTGAGATGAATATGAGTGTATATACATACATGTAAGGTTTTTATTTAACTTTATCTTATATACCAAAACTTTGTTCGATGATGGATATAATATTTATACAGTCTAAATGTTTGAAAAAAAGGTTATATAAAATACTTCTAAGCAAAGTGGTCATAAATAATGATACAAGTATAATTCATAACTGGTATAAAATGTATAATGCAATAACATACCAATTGAGCCTGTACCATCTATAATTGCTGTAACTGTTGCCAGAGCTCTTGAGTTTCCCTGAAGAGAGTGATGTGTACCCAATTCAGCAGAGACTGCTGTAGTGATAAGAGAATATGGCCCATTCACCAAAAATCCAACAATAAGCAGTAAAATAATGTTGGTTGTCAAACTTTCTGTCCCAAATGCTTGATACACAAACATCTATAAAAAGAAAAAAGAAATGTTTGCATTTGGAGTGATGGCTATATTATGAAAATATACAAATAAAAGCACAGACAGTAAAAATGTTACAATATGTTATATTACACTGCTATTTTAGGTAAAGCCTGAAGAAAAAAGTTTTACAGAGAGGGGCACAGAAACAGGGGATACAGGAATGCATGTGTACCCTCATATTTTGTGAATGAGGTCTACCAAATTACACTTGTGCAATTGGAAATTTTGTTGTCACACCTTCAGGACAATAATATTATGTAAAATTGCAGGAGAGCTGTTAATCCCAGAGTTTAAAACACTTAAAATATTCTGGTTTTTAAGTTTAGCTAAAATTTATAAGCCAGAAAATATTTGGGCGATTGTGCAATATCTTTGCAAATAATTACATTACAAAATTTTTTCATTTAATGTTTTCATATACAACACAAAGTAATGACAGTTACTTACGTAGCCACTAAATAACACTACAAACCAGTTTTTGTTAATTTTGACGCACCATCTTTGCTTGCATTTTCTGTTCATTGTAATGTTTTGTTAGATAACCTAATTTGGAATTTGGCCTATCAATCTACCTTTAGTTACTCTGTGTATATATAGATAGCATACTAGTCTATAGTTTTAGTTTATTGAATGGAAGAAAGTGGTGTGAATTAATTTTGTTTTGATACATTGTATTGTAATGTCCTGTATTATCTGCCTGTATAAATAACAGTTTGTATGAAGTGATGAACAGTTGCATTTAGAGTTTAGTGAATCAAAATGTATCTGATAGTGACAAAGTATCATCATCAGATTGAGAAAGTGATACAAGCTCTTGTGAAGAGAATATTTGAACTGCTTGTTAATGGGTGGAAGTAGACGCTATACTAAATTACCACTAGCTCCACCAGTTTCCCATTACAGGAAATGCTACGGTTAATTTTGAACATGATTCTGAAGAATACATAACTAAGTTTACCAACCACTTAAATGATGGCAAAATTGTTGGGTATTACTGTCACAGAGACCATTAAGTATACTTGAGATAAGAAAATTCGTGAACGGAAAGTCACAGCAAGCAAAGAAATATGGTACTCATATATATTACCAGTGTGTTGCTTCATAATATTGTGAAAAACCTAACTATAAAATGTATAGAAAAATAATTCTTGCAAAACCAGTTTTCTGCTAAATTCTTAATTATGCAAGGTTTTGTTTTTGTTTGTTTTTAGACAATAATAGTAATGATCTCGAAACTTACAACTAAAACTCAACAAAAAATTTGGTCCATTTTACAGCACTTGAAACAATAACTTTTCCAGTGCATGTACTACAGAACCAGATATTATTGATGGAAGTTTGATGCTGTACAAAAGCAGATTAAGGTGGGTACAATATTTGCCTTTGAAAAAAGCAAACTTTGGTATAAAGAGCTTCATGATTTGTAACGGCTGTTACTTTTAATCTATAATTATCTACACTGCAAAAGGGACCTATTTTGATGAAGAACTTAAAGAAATTGCTCATTCAGCACAGGCTGTAATGAGACTAATGAAACAACTTTGATTAAATGGTACTACTGCCTATCTATCAACAACTACTATACTTCTCGCAACTTGATGATCTAATCATTTTACAATGGACTGATATTTATGGTATTGTACAGCAATCGAGAAAAGACAATGCTCTATCCTTTCACAACATGAAACTGAAATAAGGGGAATTGCTGCTTATTAAAGAGGAACCATTACAGCAATAAATGGAAAGAGAAGTAAGATTAGTGAATACATCCATTCACAATACCCAAATTACTATGGTAACAAAACTGGGAGCTGATAATGTAAACTAATATTCTGATTGTGAATTATGTCTGTTGAGATATGAATGCTATATATAGTGCTACACTGTACTGAAGATGCAGCAGTTGATGAACATTGTCGGTAAGTATCGGTGACAAAAAAAATTGAATTGTACAAGAGTAGGTCTCAGCTTGAGAGAAAGATAAATGATACCATACACCATGAACCTAGACGTACCGAGACAAATATGTGTTAACGTTTGGCATAATAGGAACACCCATACATGTACGTAGCAGCATTACAACATGTGAAACAACAAGAGTTGGCAAATGCATCATAAGATGTGGCCATGCAAATTTATCTATTGTTATCGGTGTTTATTGGCGAGGGAGTGGATGGTAGAAGTAGTGATGTAATAAAGTTCCCAGGGCGCAACACCATTATTTCGCGCACTGCCATGCGGTGAGCACAGACTCTTTCTAGTGTCCTGATGTAGCAAACAAAGTAAAGGAGGGGTTGGCTACTTAAACATAGAGAATAAGCATAACAACGTGCACGTTAGATACAGAGCCATCCGGGATTTATTACAGAATAAAACAACATTAAAATGTGTGGGGCACTCCACAAACTCAAAAGGAAATGAACCAATACATTATTTTAATACTGTGGCACAAAACATTTGCATCAGGCCTTGCCTAAACCAGCATGAAAGTACACAAAGTTACGTTAGCAATAAAAAGCCCATAGGCAAAAATAATTAGTTAAGGGCCCTCTGAATCAATGGAAGGGCTAAGGCCAGCTGCAGGGATTAAGTAAAAAAGGTTTTGCATAATTATTAACAACAGAACTACAGATTGGTGAATTCGAAGATGAGGCCCCTGCAGACTATGCAGCACACATCCGTCCAGCTTGAGCTCCAATGAGAGACTGCCGAATGGTCATGGGAAGCAGGGACACTAATCCGTGCTGGAAGTGCAGGCCCATTCGGACCACGTGCATGGATATGAAGCAAATGGGGCAACCATTGTGATTACAAAAATGTGCACAGGAGTACACAGCAACACACACAGGCCTTACATACTAATGAGAACCCTTTGCTGGTGGCTTTGGCCGTTGCTACTCACAAGACGTGCACAGGAGTGCATAACATATATGTCAAAACCTTACAAACTAATTCACAAAGACATGCACAGAATTGCACTGCAAAACACTACATAAATTTTTTAAAATACTAACA
Source organism: Clitarchus hookeri (assembly GCA_002778355.1). Classification (NCBI taxonomy): domain Eukaryota; kingdom Metazoa; phylum Arthropoda; class Insecta; order Phasmatodea; family Phasmatidae; genus Clitarchus; species Clitarchus hookeri. The sequence goes on from NQII01000039.1 coordinate 1,223,698, forward strand.
CGAACCCTTTTGACTGTTGTCTTTAGCCATCGAACCTATCTTTGGGGCACTCTACACCACAAGCAGATGCACCGAACTCATCTAGCAAATGCATCTACGCATCACACGGCCCTGTGATTTGTGCGCGTGACCCGCGAGAGCTTATGCCGGCTAAGAGACGAGGTTGGATGATAACATGTTACAGTAAAATTGCATTCATAATGTGATAATTCAGTTATGTTGACCTTCTCTTTGTTATTGATAGGCACAATACTGAGACAAATACGAGCCCATAAAGGCATACTAACATTCTAAAACTGTAATTAGCTATTTTCCACATATGTTTAAGGTTACGTCAACATACTGCGAGCTATCTAGAAGGAATAATTTCTTATATTTTTTTGCAAATGGTTAACAGTCTCACTGGGCACCATATCTTAAGTTGATCATGGGTCTAGTTTTAATGCCAATTTTGATGGTGATCTGTGTCCATATATGCAGTTCTGAGGAATAATTTTAGCCAGAAGGTGCCTACTGTTTAGAATACTTTGTTTGATTAATAAACAATGTCTCATTTTTCAAGCAAACCATAAACAAACAGTATCATTGGGCACTGTTGTTGGTCACTGGCAAAATGGCCTGCCATTGATAATAGAATCTCACATTTTTTGAGCCTGAGAAATATTTTGAGGAGAGTTCCCACTACAATCAGGTATTTAGCTTGAGCTTTATTTTTGAGTGCTCACAGATCTCTAATGTACAAAAAACATAAAATTATATTAACTTATCTACCAATTACCATATATCCATGCCAATTCCATATGCGTAATGGCATGATTTATGCACATTTGCAATGGTCTCAGCTCAGGATGCACTCAGTCTCAACTCACAGTAAACATGTATTTCGTCTTTACCATTGAGGTACTGCAGCATTGTGTCATTCAAAAATAATTAAAAAACTCCCTAACTATGCTACATAATTTGCCTGCAGTTCAAAACACAGGTGAGGGACTGGCGTTTCATATTGTATAAATAAACATTTCAGGTATGTGGCTTGTATGTTGTCATACACAATTTAATAATATGTGAAACACGGTTCTGTAACCTTACTGTACAGGAGATAAATACTGATAATGTGGGAACTGTACCAGTGGTTGGATACAACAAAACTATGGGTGGAGTATACAAAATACATCAACATCTAGCAGAAAATCCTGCAACATTTAGAGGAAAAAATATTTTTCATCTTACGGCGGTGATTCCCAAAGTTCTATAAACCGCGACCCATTAAAAAAATGCCAAAGTTCAGGACCCACTTTAATGCCTTATGCGCAAGGAAGTGAAGGGTAGTAGGATTTAAAAAATAGTTTATGTATGAAAGCATATTTTTCGGGGCCCACCAAATTGTAGTCTGCGACCCATTAGTGGGTCGCAACCCATATTTTGGGAAATACCGCCTTATGGCATTGGTTTTGTGGAACACATCTGTTATGTAGTAAAAAAAACAGGAGTACAAAGAAATTGTCTAGATTTACTCGTTGATGTAATTGAAGCAATGTTCAAAAAATATCAGAAAGATGTCAAAACTATGAAAGCACAAGGTCACCCATCTTCAATCATCAACCCTTTGTGACTGACTGGTAGGCATTTCCCCTCTTTGCCTAAGAAGCAACACCCCTCAAGACTCTGCAGCATGTGCAGTTGTATTCATGTTTCTAAAAATAAAAAGGTAAGAAGGGAGGTCAGGTATTTCTGTGAAGACTGTAATGTTGCCCTGTACATTGCTTTGTATGGGTGTGAGGTCAGGTTTGCCTTCACGTGCGTGGACGTAGCTGCTGTGATGCCACCTATCAATTCCTTCTCTGCTTTCACCCTCTTCAGTGTTTATTCTCTATGTTCCACTCGTATCTCTCCTTCCCCACGCTTGCGATAAGGTTTTGCTACTGTGTTTAAATACGCTGGTACAGCATTTTTTGGGTCACTTTGTTTCTTGTTTTTCGCCGGGTTTCCCTGTCAGGAGCTGCGTGTGTACAGGTAAGGTCATAGTGAAGTAGGATTGTGTTAGACTTTTGCGATGCAAGTCACATTATGCAGGGTGAATATAGAGGCATTTTATGTAGAATTGCGTATAATTAAATTCATTTAGGTGCTCGTTAAAAATTCCTTTTGGTCAGCTGCTTCTTGGCATATTGTGTTCTCTACTTAGTGTAACTTTAAATTATTTCAGTATTAACTGCATTTGTGAGCCTTTTAAAGTTGGCGTTGCTTGATGTCACTGTCTAATTGGGAAGAGTTTCACTCGTTACCAGTTCGTTAGCAGTTGGACAGTTTCTTAAATGCCACACACCATGTACCTTTCCTCGCAGCTATAAGTATTTAATATTATTAAAGACTTACGAGCCACTGTAATTTCAGCATGAAATATACTGCCCCTCTTTTTTTTAAATATTTTGTATTTTGTGCCACAGCTTTGATGGCCTGCAGGGTGTGCCTGCAATACTGTGAATGTTCTAATGTGTTTTTGCCAACATTTCATTCATCATTTCGCTTTCATTATTTTACTTTTGAGTGCAAAATAATGTTGGGTTTTGATGGCAGTTAACTATTGCGCTAGTGTGTAAATGGAATGTTGGTCTTTGATCACAGCAATTTTCTTTTAAAAGTTTTGTTCTTGTGCTTCAAGATTTTCTATTCAAAGATTTGTGAGGTAATATATTTTTGAAACTTTAATTAATTGCATGTGAGATTTTTCTTGTTATCTTGTACATTTTAAAGGCTGTGATATATTTTGAGAAGTTTTTTTATTAAATTGTATTATTTTTGAATTCATGTGTCTTTCTCAAATAATTATTTTATGTGGCTAATTTGTCAGATGGAGAGTAACAAGACTGTTTTACTGAAATGAGTCATGTGTTAATTTTGTGTGTGATATTGTCACATCATGACATTTCAGGTATTTTTGACTTTTTTTTTGTGCATGCTTTAATATGAGAGGTTTCTGTTTTTGAATTTTTTTTTGTTAAGAACCAGGAGTATTTAAGGTTGTTTGTGTAATTGTTTTGTTTTAATTTGAGTTTACGAAATTTCAGTTTTATTTTGACAGTGTTACATTTGAACCTAGGCAGTATTTTCAGATTACTTTTTGGTTTTTTATTTTTTTTTATAAATTTTATTTACGAGTTGATTTTATAGCCTAATGGCTGAAGTCAGGTTAGGTTTGGTTTGGTTTAACTCTGCAGCTAAGTTATGGCAGACATGCAGGCCAGCTACAAGGCATTGATTGCTGAGCTGGGTTTCCGTCAGGCTGGCTGAAACTGTGGTTGTGTGCGCACGTGAGCATTGGCTGACATGATGAGCGAGCCCAGCACTAGCAGCTTGGGCAAGGTGTGTGGGTGCACTGAGCTTAGTCGAACTGCTCTGCAATAGTGTGTGAACTTGTAGACACCCAGAGAAATGAGGTAGGGGTAAGCTAGGCAGCCATGGGGGCTGGTAAGAGTGAAAGCATGCACACGAGTGCTTGTGAGTGCCTAGCAACAGGCCTGTAGTGTGTGTTCATTTTGTTATCCATGTATTTAATGTGCAACAAAATGACTCACAGCTGTAACAGGGGAATCTGGAAGTTTAATAAAGAAAACAAAAGAAAGAAGTGCTGTTGCTATGAAAAAAAACTAAACTATTGACAACTGGCAAAAAAGACGAGTCGATTAAATAGGAAAATTGAAATGTAGTCAATTGACTGTGGAGTAATGAGGATAACTGTTCAGTAATTGTACACTATAAACATCAGGGCTTACAGTTGAGAAGTATAGTTTACTTTGTGTGAAAAAATTCATTTTGTTACAGTAAGGAACCTGAGAAAAATCTTGAATAATTTATGCTGGTTCAAAAAATGTAAAGACTAGAGTGGTTAGATTATAGAAAGAAATGACACAGTGGTATGGCATGCTACCAGCAAATGTTTTTATTAACATGATCTATCTGGCATGTACAAAAATGACTGGGTAGGACAGATGTAGATTATAGCACATGCTGGAAGTGAGGATTTTACTGATGCAGCACTGTTGATTTTGAAGGGCAAAACCAAATTTGATGAGAACCACAATGAAACGAATGGTGAAAATTTCACTAAGTGGTGTGAAACGCAGCTTATACCTGATCAACAGAAAAAATGTATAATTTTCCTTTGTAATGCAATGTGTCACTCTGTTCAAGTAAAACAAGAAGTCACTGATAAACTAATGAGTCTACTTTCCTCTACATGGGTGCAAATAATTGAAAATAAAGTTCTTAAAAATTAGATGGTAGGTAGGCCTTTACATATTTTTGACAGCTATATCATTAGAGATAGAACCAGAAACATATGCAACAGTAGTGAGACGGTTACAAATACACACATGCCATACACAGGACTAGAACCAAGAAAACCTCTTACCATAAGCAAATGTGCAATCAACTATATTATGTTTCGAATGGTAGGGTTTACTAATTAATATGGCATAAAAACATTATTTTCTTATTTGGTGCTATCATACACAGTTGCCTAAAGAAAAAGGTTCTGTTAATATGCTTCTAACGGATACTGTCAACATTCAAAGTTTAGTTTAATTTGGTTAAACTGTTCAATAGATGATAAATGTATCAATATATTTATATGGCTGCTATTCTGAATACCAATGTCTGACCCCACTTAAATAATGTAAGTTTACATGGCCTTCTGTAGAACTACTGATGTGAAAAATTTGGCGGAAATTAATTGAATCGTTCCGGAAATATAGCAAACTGTTCAATTTTCTTACCTGGCAGTATTCTCCAAAAAAGGCAGGCAAAAGAGTATCTCTACATGCATAATTTAATGTGCGATGCCAGCGCTCATTGCACTAGACATCATAAGTGCTCTCGACTCTGCCAGGTGGCTTGCTCTATGCCCGGCTCGGCTCCCCTCCGTTTTCCTCACCTGTTCTCCCTTCATCATTTCCCTGCTTCTGTGTGTCACAATTTTTTTTTTTAACGGGGAAAGTTAATTTAAGTGGTTGCACTACTTGCACACCGTCTATTCTATGCCTGATCGTCGCCTGCAGGAGTGTCTGAGGAGCAGCATCATGTTTTAAAATTGTACTTTAGCCATCCGTAGGACGTTGGCACGGATGAGGCAATTTTAAATTTACTTTGTTGCCTGAGAAGCCGATGCGGTTGAGAAACATGAAACGGTGAGTTTGCGTCCACGACTTAGGCGTTGGGCATTTTAGATGTATTAGATATTTTTCTATTTCAATCACTGGAGCCTTGATGGGTCATTTGACTGCCTCAACCGATAATTTAATTTTTATGTCAATTTTATTAAAGGTTTAAATGTGTTTATTTTACGAAAGGAGGCTTTACTGGCCATTTTAGGCTGCCCTCCTTATTTTATAATTGCGCAAAGTTAATACTCTAGTCAACATATTTTGCATTTTGCAAATTTTAAGGTTTTTCAATTTATTGTATTCAAGTATAATTGCTGATCACTAGAGACACCTGTTTTTCGCGGTGCGCAAAATTGCGAAATAGACACGAAATACACAGTTTCTCGAGAAATAACATACCTCGCAAAAAACAACAAAATAACCTCCCGGACGCGTAAAATGTAAACATGTTGGAGCTCGGCTATAGATGCTGTACACGAAAAATTTTTGCTGCTGTACGAGATAAATATACGTAGTTTGCACACCCGCTGCCACGTCACAAGTGCGCATTGATAGACACCATGTTTGTACGGAATCGTGACTTAACAATATTTACAGGAATACAAAAATTCAGTGTGTCCTATACGTGAAATATTAAAGATCCCTAATTTTTCATCAAAAATTTCTGGTGGGCCTATACACGCACGCAGCTTATACACATCAAAATAGGTACATTTCCGTTGTGAATCCACATGTTTAAGATGCTAATTCGATAAATTGATTCAATATGTAGTCGGGATCGGAAAGTCGACATAATCAATGTTTCGAAAACATCGCCGCTGAAGTGATATCGCTATGTTTCGGAAATAAACTGATCTTGCTGACAAATTAATATCATTTGCATTTTGTCCCTTTTCACTTTTCATCGCATAATTAATGTAATCTTGTTGGTAGTATACAAATGTGATAAATAGAAAAATTACCCAACATTTGTCTCAGAAATGGTAACAAAATAAAGTTTCCATCACCACTAGATGCCAGCTGTATGATTATGTGGCAAAGGCACAGTGTATGCTCCATAGATTCGAAGATCTATGGTATTACCAAATGTTTTTTTTTCTGGCTACGTTTTTTTTAAACGTATTTTTGATAAAGCAAAGAAAATACTCATGTGCAAATATTGTAATGTGCGAATTGGGTGGGAAAGGAAAGACACGTGCGTCAAGCATATAAAAAATAGTGTGTCGCACAACCAAAATAAGGATAGGTTAGCAGCATCATCATCTGGTGTTAAACGACAAACTTTATTAACACAAATAGTTTCCGATGTTAAGAAAGTGAAACGAGACAAACAGGAATTTGTTTTATCCACAACACGAGCATTCATGGAGGCTAACATTCCTCTTGAAAAAGTTGATCATCCCAGTCTAAGAGAGTAGATGAATAAATACATAGAAGGTAGGATGATGTGATTTTAACAAACGTTTTTAGTTGCATTTATCATCAAGCATACTAGCTTTACAGTTAGGCCTATTGATCATGTACATGGATTGTTTCTTGCATTAGGCATGTCGTGCAATACATTACAGTGCTGTTTTTCAATATTGTTACAGGTGCAGGAAATCTGCCAACAGCCAACAGACTGAGGGAGGGTTATGTATCCGTCATCATGAAAGAAGAGAAAGAGCGACTAAAGGCAACGAGTTTGCATACTATGTGATGAAACCACAGACAAGAAAGGGCAGTGCGTTTTCATGGTTTTGGTTGGTGTGGAGATGCAACAGTTCAAAAACTTTATGTTGGGGGAGTGTAAATTCTGAAGAATGCTAATACTACAGTATGTTCACAAGCCATTGTTGATGATGTGAATGAACTAGAAATAAAGTATTTCAACATTGTATCAATAACATTAGATTCTGCACGTTACATGACCAAGTGTATCGGGGCAATACAAATTCTTGTTCTGAAAAGTTGGTGCACACACAGTGCTGGGTGCATAAACTTAATCTAGTAGGGAATACATGGTCTATAGTTCTGGATGAGCTGAACACGTGTGTCACTCAATCTGCCTTTTTGAACACACGTAAGAGGAAGCATGCCTACATGCAGTTTTTAACAACAAAATATGAAGATCAGCCACAGAAAGCCAAACTTTTCCCCATTCCAGTTATTACTAGATGGAACTCATGGTTTCGGAGTGTAGAGTATTTGAGTGAATATCTGCACGATATGGCGGAGTTTCTACAAACACTGGAAGAAGAAAGTGCCAGTGTTCTTTACTTCAAGAAGCTGAGTGCATGTGAAATTTGAAAAGTACATTGTCAAGAAGTAGCTCTGATAGAGCACTGTTATAAAAGCTGTAAATTACTTGAGCATTTGGAAAATTCTAGTGCACCAGTGGCAGCAACTCTCTCCTCACAATGCAGCGACCTGAAAAAAATGTTTGAATTGTTAAAAGATGGGTTTTTTTCCTTCAGAAAACATCAGATGCACTTTCAAAGCTTCCCAAACAAAGTCAGTCACATTTAGCTTCACAGTTAAATTGGTCGGTGAAAGGAGTCCCAAAAAATTAAATGATTTAATTGAGTCTGACAGTGGTAGGGAATTCATTGAATGTCTTGGTAAACTATTTGATCCAAGAAATATTCTAAAATTGTCTTTAAACAACCATGAAATATGTGATGCAATGAAAAAAGTACCTATCTTGTGTGAGCTTTCATCTGAGTGTTTGCAACTATATCTGTTGTTCAGGGATTCTGTAGTTAACATCTTTCAAATGGATCAAGATGTCAATATTGTTAAATTGTTGCTTTCGCTGAAGTGTGATTTTTTTGACTTTGTTAATGCTGCAGTGAAATCAGTATGGATTCCAGTCAGCAATGTAGACACTGAAAGGAGTTTCTCAATGTATGGGAATATAATGACTGACAGAAGGACAAACCTTAAGTCAAGCAATATGTTTGGCATTTTATTTTTGTGCCATCACCAAAGTAGCCAAAATTTGTTGCAATATGAAATATGTGCGAGCGCTTGAATTTTTGAACCAAATTTATATAATTTAATTTTTCTCATATTACCAAACCATTTTTTTCTCAGCCAATTTTAGCGAAATTTTTGACAAAATTAATTTAAAAATGACAAAAAATGCACCGAAATCAACTAAAAAAATTTACGAGAAATCTATCAAAATTTTTCACCACAAAACAAATCTCTCTACTGATCACATTTTAATTATCATCAATTCGTCTCAACTATTTTATGAATTATCTCTTACGTTTGTAATATCTTTGTCCAACTTTTATTATTGTAAAATTTTGGATTTAGAAAATGTGTGAGAAAATCAGCTCTAATGAATTGTAAGAGGTTGAAATCCCTCTATTTGGTGCTACCAGTAATTGCAAACATATTCTATCGAAATACAAGTTTTAAAAATTGTTGTTCGTTTTAAATTATTTGTGTACTGCCATAAATAATATCTGCACAACTCTGCTAATGCTTTTCTTATATCTGCATTACATATTTGTTGCGTACAATGGCCCAGGTTGGATTCATCTATGCTTTCAAGAAAGACAAACTTGTAAATTTTTTGCAAGACCTCGAGTACAACGTGGACTGTAACTGAGCTGCGCCGAGCTGCGGTGGGCATTTGGAGTAAACAACTTCCAATGGTGAAACCCTCTGAGCGAGTGGTTCTGGAGTGTGTCGCCAACGGCCCGCCCAAAGTAGATAAATTACTTCTTGTATCCCTTCAAAATCTTTCTCCTTTAACATCCTTAGACCCATTTAGCATTTTGCAATTCTTTATTGCGATAAATAAAATAGCCAGTTTGTGATTGAGTTATGAGGATAGTCTCCTAAAAGCCATTGAAATGAAATGTGAAGGATTAATTTTACAGTTGCTTCACAAGGAAATTAAGTGTGATCCAGGTTTTGTTTCCACCACGCGTGAAGCGCCAATGTGAACATGACTTATTTTAAATTTCTAAGGCTGGGTGAGCCTATGTATGAGTTTGTTAATTCCATTGTGCATTTCATGATGCCTTATGTTTACAAATGAGTGAAATCGAACTAGTCAGTGTCATCGTTGACAGTTTGGCCCCCGACGTACGTGCGCAATGCACGCTGGTATCTGTTCCATGTAACTTTCTTGAGGTACGCCAGCTGGCTGTAAAGGTACAAAGTCGCCTTGTGGCCTCTAGTGAATACCGTGCTTGTTTTCCACCTGCCGTACGAGCCGACCGTGACTGCAACTCCGCGTCGTCCAGTCAAATTTCCAATATATAGGATGTCAAGCAACGCAGTTCTTCTGTGCATTGCAGTAATTGTGCTGCTCAGGGACACGTAGCTAGAAATTTACAACTTAGCAGCCGTATAATGTCTGAGAGAAAATGTTTTCAATGCGGCGAGCTCTGGCACCTGCGTAGATCGTGTCCTAGGACGGAAAACAAGTCGTTACTGGATATCAGCGTGGGTCTTCCAGTCTGGGTAAAAGTAAAGTACCACGCACTGTTATGAAGTGTACGGTGTTGATCATCTGTGGGGATCAAAATTTTTTGGCTTTGGTTGACACAAGAGGCTACCCATTATGTCATGAGTAATTCTTTCTTGAAAAAACTCTTTCGATTCCAAAATCATTTCCAAAGGGCTTGTCAAATGTATGTCACAAAAATGGTTTATGTTGCTAAGGTTGATATTATAGAAGTAATTTAGTTGTGAACCTACATTTTAAGATTGGTAAGTTTTCATGGACATTTCTCTTCTGGGTATTTTCTCGCCTGTCTCATGACATTTTAGGCCTTGAATTTCTTGGAAAGACTAGAGCATCAGTTAACCTAGACAAATTTTACTTGTCTTTTGGGTTTGCTCCGAACATCAGGATTGGCTTACGGGTTGACGTGGTTCCGGACGTGTTTTCTCCTATGTTGGATTGCACAAATTCGGCCACTGATTTTCAAGTATGCTTGAATCATTTGAAGGAGGAATTTAATGATATCTCTCCTCACATTGGTAAATGAGATTTTCTCCCTTACAAGTTCTCGTTGACGGATGATATTCCGGTGCGCGACCACCATTTTTAATGTCCTCCACCCAAGCTCTTAGCATTCCGGGCAATTATAGATAAATTGTTAGAGTGTGGCGTAATAGTCCCTTTGACGTCAGATTATTGTTCACCGGGATTTTTGGTGTGTAAAAAGGAAAGTGACAAATATTGTTTGGTGGTTAACCATTCCCTGGTAAACAAAAAGATTCATAAGGATCCCTCCCTGTTGCTTACAAATGATTGAGCCATTCAACATTAGGCTAAAACCAGTGAGTTTTCTGTTTCAGATTTGAACACCAGTTTTCACCAATGCTTACTGAATCCATCCTGTAGGAAGTATACTGCTTTTAGTAGACCCTGGAGCCACTATGAGTTCACGTGTATTCCTATGGGTTCCAATTTTGGTAGTCAAGCCCTTGTCACGTGTGTTAGATCATGTTGTCTGAATTTAAATTCAAATTTGTTTTCAACTACATTGATGACTTCATTGTTTACAGTGATGATCGTCTCTCTCATTTGTCCATTTGTGTCAGGTGTTTCTCAAAATGTGCGTAAATCCAAATAAAGTCACCTTGGGATCAGAGAAGATTGAAATTTCTGGGATATTTACTCTGTGAGGGTCATTTGATGATTGATCCTGACCATGTGGCCCCTATATTGAATTCTCCCCCCCTAAGACCTTCAAGGGTATATAAAAGTTTTTGGGAATGTTAGGTTATTACACCCGTTTCATTGATAATTTTTCTGAATTGGCAGCACCATTTAATTTCTTGTAAAAGAAGGGAGTAGAATTTCATTGGTGTCAGGAGCAGGAGTTGGCCTTCTCTCTGCTTAAGAAAAAGCTTGTCTCTCCTCTGGTGTTTCATCTTCTGGACTTTGTGCCCGATTAGTCATTCAAGTTGATGCCTTGTCACTGGCTCTAGGCGCTCTCCTAAGCCAGCGGACAGATTGGGTTTGGCGCCTGTCGCCTTCGCGAGTTGCAGTATTTCTTAGACAGAACAAAGGCTGGGAATCTATGAGGAAACTTTAGCATGCATTTTTGGACTTGAGAAATTTGCATTGTATATTGAGCATGATGAATGCAATCTTTACACTGATAATCAGACCTTGAGTTGGGTCCTTAACCAACCCCAACAGCTAGGCAAATTGGGTTGCTGGGTGCTTCGCCTATCCAATTTCCGTTTCAAGGTTCATCATGTCCGAGGCTCTGAAAACCAGGTGACTGATGCCTTATCTACAATGTACAATCTGGCTGATTTTGAAACGGACTAGATGGCGGCTTCGGAGGCATCTCTCAACATTATAGAGGATTTTCCCAAATTTTTTGTCAAGTTGCATCAGGCCCAGGCGGATGACAGTTTTTGTGTTCAGGTTCAAACTGACCTGAATAATGGTGTTGTACTTCCTTATGTGTTAGACAATGCTATACTTTATTTCATAGGTAAGAATGGACGTGCTCGTAAGATCGTGGTGCCCAAGTCTCTGGGACCTATGGTGTTGTCCTACTTTCATGATTCAGTTTTTTGCGGACATTTAGGTGTCAGCAAGACTTTTAATAAAATTGCATTTCATTTTGCGTGGCCTAGTCTTAGAGATAACGTATCTGTTTTCGTGCATTCGTGTGATCTGTGTCAGAAGTGTAAGCAGGCACGGCATGCTAATGTTGGGCAGGCTGTGATGCAGATTCCCCAGGCTCCTTGGAGCATGGTTCATTTGAATATATTTGGTCCTATAGTTAGATCTAAAAAGGGTAACATGTATTTAAATTTTGCTGGATACCTTCACGAAATTAGTTATTTTGTTGCATTTGAGAAACATGAAAGCATCATCTATTGTTAAAGCTCTTACTGATCAGACGTGGAAGGTGTTTAGTTCTCCTGTTGAAATAGTTACAGATAATGCCAAATATTTTACCTCTAATGTTTTTAAGAACATGTGTTTTCACTGGGCTATTAAACACTTCACTTCCAGTCCGTACTACGCAAAGGGTAATCAAGTGGAAAGATTCAACAAGAATCTTAAGGCCTGTTTGTTTTTCATAATCAAGATCATACTTTGTGGGATCAGGATTTGAATTTCATAAATGTGGGATTCAACAGTCCTTTACATGATTCCACGGGAGTTCCACCCCATCTCCCATTCCTTCATCGTCCACTTAGTCATCCTTTACTAAACATCTGGAATATTCCCCCTCTTCCCTCTCCCCGTGGTGATGCTGACCAAGATCGCCTGCTTGAGGAAGTTCACCGTAGGCTCGGAGCAGCAAAGTTGCAAGTCACAGCAAAGATGGACCAGGGCAGGTTCCCTGTTTGTTTTAAGTTAGGGGACTTGGTCCTCTGAAAGAACTATATGCTGGTAAATATGGGAAGGGATTTAACGGGGAAGAGGATTCCAAAATTTTTCCGGCATTTAAAAATAAATTCTTAGGTCCTAACACTGTCAGTCTTGTGTCACCCAGCTCTAACGGATTGTTTAGAAAGGCACATGATTCACAGTTGAAAACTTATTTGCTATGAAGGTAATTGTTTAAGTAATCCTGTATGTGCCTGCAGTTTGGTTGCTTGTTTAATCTCTATTCGCACATTGTTTCCTTGACCCCTTTTCCCAAGTTATTTTGGTTGTTTGTTTGTTTTCCCTTTTTTAATACATGGTTATTTTGCATGCTTCCAATCTTCCCAACTGAGTCCAGCTGAGCCCATCTACTATCGCAGTCGTCGTGCCGCAAGATATGGTGTCAGTCATCTGCTGGAAGAGGCAGAGGTCTTCTTAGTTTCTCCATTCGTGACCCCCTGTGCTGCAGTTGGCAACTGTTCCTTGTGCTTGAGAAGAGACCACTCTGATGACGCTGAGTGGTGTTCCACCTGGCTGCAAACCGTCCCCGACATCACCGACATCAATGTCATTATTACTTCAGATGGAGCTGATCACTCTGAATGTTTTGTCAACTGTGCCTGAACTGTTTTATGTCAATTTCTGCGTGTAACCTGGAAGTCTATCCTTTCTGAACTCTTCTACTTCTCGTCGATCTTTACTTCTGTCTCTACGAACCTTAATTCTTCTGTATTTGTATACTTTTTGGATGTTTTGTGTCAACTAGTTCAGAGACTGGTCTCCAGAGCACAGGTTTTAGGGTGAGGGTTGTGATGCCAGTGCTCGTTGCACTAGATGTCTTAAGTACTTCAACTCTGCGAGGTGGCTTGCTCTATGCCTGGCTCGGCTCCCCTCCTTTTTCGTCCCCTGTTCCTCCTTCCTGATTTCCCCTCCTTCTGTGCATCACCATAATTTTGTTAATGGGGCAAATTATAAGTGGTTCCACTAGTTGCACACCTCTATTCTACGCCTGATCATTGCCTGCAGGAGTGTCTGAGGAGCAGTATCATGTTTTAAAATTGTAATTTAGCTGTCCATTGGCAATGACAAGGAACTTTTAAATTTACTTTGTTCCCTGAGAAGCCGATGTGGCTGAGCAACATGAAACAGTGAGTTGTGGTCACAGGCATTATATTAGTTGGGTCAATTTTAATGTTTTAATATTGTATGGCAAAGTTTGTGTTTGTCCTGGGTATGCAGTGAGTTGGCGTTTTTCTCTAAATTGTGATTTTGGTCGGCAACCCAAATTTGGTTTCAGTTTAATCTAAAACTCTAGCTTTGCTGTGTTCCAGTTATTTAACGTGTCGTGTTTAGTGTTTGCTGCCCAAGAATTTTTCCAGTTTTTTCAATATGCTTTGCGTCCATGACTTACGCATTGGGCATAATTAATCAATTCATTTTAAATGTATTAGTTAGTTTTCTATTTTAATTGCTGTAGTCTTGATGGGTCATTTTACTGCCTCCACCGATAATTTCATTATTATGTAAATTTTATTAAAGGTTTTAATTTGTTTGTTTTACAAAAGGAGGCTTTACTGGGCTTTTTAGGCTGCCCTCCTTTTTTTCTAATTGCTAAAAGTTAATACTCTAGGCAACGTATTTTGTGTTTTGCAAATTTTAAGGTTTTTCAATTATCATCAATTCGTCTCAGCAATTTTATGAATCATCTCTTACGTTTGCAATTTCTTTGTAAAACTTTTATTATTGTAAAATTTTGGATTTTGAAAATGTGTGAGAAAGTCAGCTTTAATGAATTGTAAGAGGTTGAAATCCCTCTATTTGGTGCTACCAGTAATTGCAAAAATATACTATCTAAATACAAGCTTCAAAAATTGTTTTTCGTATTATTTGTGTAGTGGCACAATTGAATATTGTTAGTGCACAAAATTTTGTTGATTTCTGTTGAGTTGTTTAATATATTTAACATACTAAACTAAATTATATATATTAGGGCTATTAAAAAAAGCCTGCATACCTTAAAGCACTACTTGCATGTAAAATTTTGTGGAATCGATTGATTGATCCTTGAAATATGGTATAAAATCTCCATTCATTCATGTGGCAATCTTCATAAATGAAGGACAAAAAGGTTTTATATTAGCACATTCTAAAATTTCTATAGACACTGCTAGTATACAAACTTAAGTTAAAATTGGTTACATGGTTTCGTACATATAGCACACTAAGTTAAAATGTTTTTATAGCCACCATTCTGAGAACAAGTGTCTGGCACACCATAGTACAACTTTTTAGTCAAATATGGTAGTAATCGGTTCATTATATCCTGAGATAGGACATAAAATTTTAACTTATTTGTGTTGCTATCTTGCAAAATGGCTGATAAAAGAGGCTCCCCATTTAGACACATTTGATAGTTATAATATATATACTGCCAGCATACTAAGTTAAGTTGTAGTTTATAACATGGTTTCAACGATAAAGCATACATTGCTAAATTAGAAATATTGCTGCCATTTTGAAAAGAAGAGTCCAAAATACATAAAACACATTATTTTACTTCACTTGCCACCACAGTACTACATGTTTGTCAAATTTGGTAGTAATTGGCTACTTGCTTCCCGAGATATGACATAGAAACTTCATTAATTCATATGTGGCACTACCTTACAAAATTGTGAATAAAAGTAGTTATGTGTTGGCATATGAGGTCTGTTAAAAAAAAAGGTGACCTTTTATTTTTTTTGATAAATATTTATTTATTCATCAATATATGTTTTGTCCCCTTCAAAGTTATCCCCCGCAGATATAATACACTTGTGCCAGCGCTTTTTCCAATCCTTGAAGCACTTCTGATATGCACTTTTTGGTATGGCCTTGAGCTCTCCCAGCGATGCGGTCTTTATCTCCTCAATTGTGGCAAACCCTCGTCCTTTCATGCGTCTCTTTTGTTTTGGGAACAGGAAAAAGTCGCAGGGAGCCAAGTCCGGCAAATACGGTGGCTGAGGCTTGATTACGGTGTTGTTTTTGGCCAAAAAATCACGAACAAGCAACGATGTGTGAGCAGGTGCATTATCGTGATGCAAAAGCCATAAATTGTTTTGCCACAAATCCAGGCGTTTTCTTTGTATTGCTTCACGCAAACAGCGCATAACTTCAAGGTAATATTCCTTATTGACCTTACGACCTTTTGGCAAGAACTCACTACGAACCACGCCAGTGTAATTGAAGAAAACAGTGAGCAAAACCTTCACATTTGACCGAACTTGGCATGCTTTTTTCGGTCTTGGGTTTTCTGGCTGCTTCCATTGGGATGATTGGGCTTTGGTTTCAATGTCATAACCATAAACCCATGTTTCGTCACCAAGACACTTTTGAGCAAATCTGGATAGTCGTCAACGTCATTCAACAGCTCCTGAGCAATGCTCATGCAACGATGCTTTTGATCAAAATTTAGCAATTTTGGAACAAACTTTGCTGCCACACGTTTCATGCCCAAAACATCCGAAAAAATTGCATGGCATGAGCCAACCGATATGCAGACATCCTCAGCAACTTCTCTAATAGTGATTCGACGAATCTCCATAACAATTTTCTTCACTGCTTCAACGTTTTCATCGGTTGTTGACGTGCTGGGGCGTCCAGGGCAGGCATTATCATTAACATCTTCTCGGCCTTCTGTGAAGAGCTTGTACTACTTATAAATTATTTTTTTGCTCAAAGTAGACTCGCCAAATGCCACAGTCAACATTTTAAGTACGTCGGAGCACTTAATTTTATTTTTCACACTAAATTTAATACAGATTCTTTAATCCATTTTTTTTATAGTAAAAAATCGCCAAGCATACCAAAACACGCCTAACCTTTATATCTGTCAAAAACAAACTAAAATGCAAAATGGCTGATAATGTCAACATATGTTGGGGACATGTGTACCAACATAACAAAAAAAAAACCAATTGATAATCAATTGTACGTAGCCCACAAACTCTGAAAAGTCACTTTTTTTTTAACGTACCTCGTATATGATGCTTGTAATAGATGTACCAAATGAATCTAAATTATTTTATTGGTTACCATTTTAAAAATAAGTACCTAATCAACTTAAATAACAAACATTTACATGGCCTACAATAGTGTTAGTTACCCGCTAAATTTGTCTGAAATTCGCTGAATAGTGTTTGAGTGATAACATTAAAGTTTTATTTTTAATGTGGTGCTGGCTTCCAAAATGGCAGACTAACATGAATATACTGTACATCTGTAAATTCAATGCTTACATTATGCACTGTCAACACACAAAATTTTGTTTAAATCGGTTGGAAGGTTCTCGACATGTAACATATCACCCGGGCATGGCCGGAAACTATAAATGTCATATGTCCTTATAGTGAAACCTCTATTATTCGTTTTTTACGGGACCTACTGAAAAAAAACTCAGCACGCGGGAAAACTCAACATGTGGACCACTCTCTTCAAATATTTTTTACTCTTCTTTGGAGGCAAATTTAACACAGTTTTTTGAGTTTGACATGTAAAAATTAGATTTTTCGAAATTATATTTTACTCCGCTAAAAATTCTGTTGTCTGTTAAACGTTTTTAAATTTCGCCAAATTAAACGCAGTCTGTTAAGTTGACAACACTTGCCATCTTGTGTGACAGTTGATATCGCTGCATTACTCTTAAAAAAAGTTACTAGCGTAATTTTATCTTAACAGAATTTACATGGTTACTTACCATACTGACCTAAAAATTATTACGTTTCCATTGTGGAACGAGAGTAAAGTTCAAATCCGTTCCGTCCATTATGAAGGTCTGGTTCTGGTCCGTACCACATCCATTAAAAATACGTGTTTTATTTGCGCAAATATTTGTTTGCTGACTTGAAACAAAGAAATGCCTGCAATTATTATGTTTTACCTGTTTTTCGACGTGAGTAATTTAAAACAAATAGTGATTGAATTATCAAAAATAAATTACGTGGTTGGAAACAATTGCAACATTTCACGACAACTAGTTGTGTATACTAGCATTTGAGGTTAGGGAGTGTCTGTTTACCTGCTCTTAGCGCTACCGAATTATGGTAGTACAAGTTTTAAAATAGCTTTTTCACAGATAAACAATAGTTCAGAATATATTTTGGTTATCGGACAGAATATCTGATCAATGGATGCGGGTAAATTAATGATTTAAGGGCATAGCATGTGGGTTTTTTTAACATTGTTTATATAGGATATTTGTTGGGACCATCCAAAAAAATTGACTGATACTGGAAATCGACAAACAGCAACGCAACAACGAGGTTTTCATGGTACTATATGTGTACAGACGCGCAGAGAGAGAGAGAGAGAGAGAGAGAGAGAGAGAGAATAAAAAAGTGATCTCATAAGCCTTTCAGTTGAGGAATGAGAAGATCTACCCCCCCCCCCACTTCCTGCCAAAATGTTGGTACTGCCAACGGTAACATATGAACTGAGAATGTCCCAAAAGAACCATAGGGCCTGGAATGTGTCTCGCCACCCAGAAGGGGTGATAACCAGTTATTCCCAACCACCTTCTACCAAGGAATGCCAAGTAACACAGGGCAATGAAACCCAAAAGCCAGTCCTAAATACCCTTTGAGAAGGATCACCTATGGTTCACTCATCACAAGAAGAGGTGAAAATCAATTGCCAACTAATATGAGCCCTGCTAGATACTGTCGCTATTGGCAATTTCATAAGGATGGACTTGCTTACCACACAGCAACTTGCTAATGTCAAACCTGAAAGACGGAACATCAGAATAGCACAACTGGATAACCAACTCAAAGTCTATGGTTGAGTCAGAATGAACATCAGAGTCCAAGACGAGGTCATAGCAAACAAATTTGTCATTGCCTCGAACATATTGGAAGAAGTCATACTGGGCCAATCCTGGCTACAGGAGCAGCACTACATCCTTGAATGGGGGTGATGACTGGTATATATGGGAAAACCATCCGGAGATGCCGCATTGGAAGAGATACAGCTCCAGCAGTTACCATCTCCTACCCAACCAAAGCTGTCCCCCAAGCACTAAAGCAAGGACAGACTCTGATGACCCTATAACAAACCAACCGAGCAATCTTGACGAAGCCAACAAGAGTGGAGAGAAAGACCCCAAGACAAAACAGGAAACGTCTCCTTGGTGCCCTCTTCAATCAGTATCTAACGTAAGTCATCTTACTCTGGAAATTGGACCCCATCACTTTCTCAATGCCAGTCCCAGCGGAGACCATGAAAACCAATGATTGAGGTTCAACAAACATAGAGCACTTCAGTTCCTGACTTCAGAGCTTCTCTGGAAGCTGCCATCATCCATGGCAAAGGTCCAGAAGCCCAGTAGTGCTCCAAAGAACCCTCTCGCAGTGAGCAACCACTGTCAAGAACTGGAAGACCTGAAGCCACCTCTGACAATCCCATCCATACTGTGCAACAAACCCCAAAGAAAAACCTTACAAGATTACCAGGCGCCAGCCCAGCAAAGTGTGTCCAAACTGCAAGAGTTGCATCTGTTATGCCTGTTGCTGGTCTACCAACTACCCCAGAACATGAAAGTGAGGATCTTCCCTCAGAGCAATGCACCTGCACCTGAGAACAACCAATTTTTTGAACCTTTCAGACCAGCTAGGGTTCCAATGCTTTGCTCAGAAGAAACCGGTCTACAAACATCTTCTGAGTGTATAGAATTCCTGACAACACCCTTAAATGCTAGTCACCCTACCATTTCAGACCAGAGCACCCCTTAAATAAAGCTACACATTTTACTTTTGAGGGAGATTATCCATTTGCTTGGGGAATGGAGACAGGATCCCCCCAACCAGTAACCTCCAAACACCTGCTACCTATACTCCAGCCAGAGTTCCTACCCAATCCCCACTGCAGGTGTTTTCAGGAAGAGAGTCTAGCAGAACCACAACCTCCTTCAGTCAGGACTGATGACAAGGTCCCGGATGCTGGTGGAGGTCCAAAGAGTGAGCACTCTTGTTCAAGCA
This sequence comes from Clitarchus hookeri, assembly GCA_002778355.1. Lineage (NCBI taxonomy): Eukaryota > Metazoa > Arthropoda > Insecta > Phasmatodea > Phasmatidae > Clitarchus > Clitarchus hookeri. The sequence continues at coordinate 1,243,224 of NQII01000039.1, forward strand.
GCTGCCAGCCCAGATGCCTCTCAATCCGATGTACCAGCCAAGATGGAGTGCTCCACCAGGGAGCTGTCATGGAGAGACCGAAGAATGCAGCTTGGGCCTCACCCAATTGCATACCGTGAAATGCGCTGAAGCAACCCACAGATTCCAGTACTTACTGCCCTGAGCCAGGGACCGCCCAACAACCAGGTCAGACAAGACCTAGTGAGTTGTTTGAAAGATTCTTCCAATGGGGATTAATGTTTCTGTGAAATATTTTGGACATACGCAATTGCTACACTGTTGTCACAAAAAACCAAGGTTGAAACGGGAAACAAACACAAAAAACGAGCTGACAGTAGCTGTAGTAAAAAAAATATAAACAACACATGTAAGAAATCCCACAAGGAATTTTGCCAAATGACTAACAAAATTGAAAAAAAAAAAAAAAAAAAAAAAATTTTATTAAAAAAAACCAACAATAATAAAACAGACAAGGACAACCCCAATTAAGAAAGCTCAGACGAGCAAAGACATGAAGACGACAAACTTTTTCGCACAAGACAGAATTATAACAATTAAGTAACATCAGAAAGGCTAGACAACACAACAATGACGACATAGATGAACACTGTTGGTTTCAGTCAAACTGAAAAAATGAAAAAACAGAGGACAACACAACTAAGACAACACTGATGAACACCGGGACGAAGACATAGCTTTGCACAAGACTAGAAGACACAATGATGAAGAGACAAAATAACATAGGGTTTCTTACACAAGTTTGTCGTGTTGTTTCGGGAGCTGACATCTGCACCTCAGGCGGACTAAAAGCGAAAACTCGTTTCCACTTTTAGTCCTCCTGAAGATGTGAGCAAATGTCAGCTCTGTCTTCATCTCTGTGATTGTCTATGCTGTCTTAATTTGGGTTGTCCTTGGTTTTTTTTTTAATTTGATAGTTTGTTCTGTAATTTTATTTTTTTGTTATTTATATAACAAAATTATTTGTGGGATTGAAGTTTTATTTATATACTTTAAATTCTACTAAAATTACTCTCAGCTCGTTTTTTTGTGTTAGTTTTATGTTTGTTTTCTGTGACGACATAGTGTAGTAATGGCATATGTCCAAAATATTTCACATAACCACAGACCTAATTGACCAAGAGAAGTAGTAACTTGCACACCAACTTAAACATAGTGTAGTGCACACCCAGACCATATCTGAAGAGAGCACATGAATAGACTGCCAGCACGCTGTCTACTTAAAAATTGTGTATAAACTTTTAATTTTTTCCTTTCAATGAGTCAATCAGAACTCTTCTTCTTATTAGTGTATATGAATAAACAGACATGTGCCACACAGGACATGAGTATTCATCTGTGGTGTATCGACATGAGATCAGTTGATATGATGGTGTGATTGGACTGTGTCCATTGCCGACCATGAGACTTAATAAAAAATCGCACACACACAGATCTCAGCATGACAAAAACTAAAGAACCTTTTTACAACACTACAGAAAGATAATTAGGAAAAGTTTTTTAATTGTCAATAAAAAACAAATACATATATAATTAAAATGACAAAAAGAAGGATGAACAACTTATTATTACAAAACAGGACAGAAAAAAAAAGCAAACCAATAGAAAAGACAACACGATGACGAAAATGAAAACATCACACAAGCGAACAAAACAGTGCAAAACAATATCAGTGGACACAGCTGAACAATAAAAACTAAAAACACACACACAAAAAAAAAGACCATAATGAAACACAAGCCAGGAAAAAGTATTGCTTGTCAGATTATAAAACAAAATAATTCAACACTACGAACAACACAGGAACTATAAAAATAACCAGAGAAAAGAGGACACAGAATGATGAAAAAATTATAACATAAAAATAATTAAAAGTCTTTACGAGGTTTTGGGGCCTGGAATCTGTCCCCTTCTTCAGGTGAGACACTAGCAGAACAATCACAGTAGTCTGAACCAAGGTGGAAAAGAGGGAGTATATATACGATTCTGGCACTCTTCTGAGAGCACCAATAGGAGGGCAGGTAGTCTCTGATAGGTGGTGCTTTTCCTAATTATCTGTATGTGGTGTTGTAAAAAGATTCTTGTGTTTCTATCTTGCCAAGTTCTGTGTGTGCGCGCAATTTTCATTTAGGCTACATTTGATGACGAAATTCCCCAGTTGTTGAATTTCCAGACCATATCAGAAAATGTTGGTGATGAGCAATTTTGCCGTATAAATATGGGTTTCAGGCATGTGGCCAGCCATGGTTGGGGTAGCTTTGGGCAGGGCATGATGTCCTGATATAAGCTGTTACAAATTTTGAGTTAGGTAAAAATCTTTAATATTTTAAAAATGTAAAATTTTCTTGGATAGCTCTCTATAACATTTTAATGTAATATTAAATTTTGGGCACTACCTTAATGTAATTTTGTTAGAGGAAGATCTTTTAACTGAAATTTTAATTTTCATTTGTGAGCATTTGAATTGCCATTTGTGATATTGGGAATAACAAACACAATTTTTTTTATATTAAATGTAATACATTCTATTCAAATCAATTTGTGTTAATCATTCTTTGTTGGCAATTTTCTTTGGCACACAGTTTTAAAATAAATTGTGGTGGTGTGCAGTATACATATTTGATGTCAGATTTAAAGAATGTTTTTATGTGCTCTGTTTTTGTATCACTTTCAAATGTTTTAAAGTTAGTCATGTATGAAATTTTTATTATATAGCAAAAAAGGTGAGCAGAAAAAAAAAAAGGGAGATAATCCCTAAATCCCACAATGAATAAATGGAAATAAAGTTAAATAGTTTCCCACAGTAACTCACATTTTCCTGACTTTTCCAGAAATGTAGAATTCCCTGAATTTTTCAGATTTTCCCTGATGCTAGCCACCCTGTCATTGCATTAACTCCCAGTAGTTAACTGCAAAGCCATTTATTTTTATATTGTAGTGTTGTGTTCTTCCATATAGCTTAGGTTAAAGGGACTAGTGTGTTCTATCTCAATTACAAAATATCTACAAAATAAATAAGTTTGCTTTTGTTATTAACAAATTTGTTTTGGAGTTATTTCTAGCCACACTCAACAGAAATTGCCTTACAGAAAACTATAATTTGATTTTCTTGCATGTGAGGTGAATTGTATAAATCATAAAATGACACTTAATGCCGCTTCTACTGTATGATCATTTTTTTGAAAGTCATCTGCTTGCATTTTGTATCAATGTTCTAATATTATTAGCTTAGGTGAGGTATTATTGCATGAAGAGCAGACAAGTTGGTGGTTGCAGTAAAATTTACCCAACTTTTAAGCAGTTAACTGGTATAAAAAAGATATGATTTAAAGAAATCTAGTTTAAATCAGTTATAAATTTTCAAATTTTGATTTTATTATTGTAAACCAATAAAAACAGCATACATATGTCAAGAAAGTGACACTGATGTCATTTTGTAAGACTTAAGAGTTATTTTCCCAATAACATTAAAAGCACACATTGCACTATCAAACAATGCTTACCAGTGGTGCAGCAATTATCAACATTACTGAACAGACTGTAGCACTCTTGCCAGTGTAGTCACTGAATACTCCACCAGCTATACCACCTAGGATTCCTCCAACATCAAACACTGTTGATAAGTCAGCACTAAGTGAAGCACTAAGGGCAGCTGAAAACAGAATACAGATTGTAACTGCCAATATGTGCAATAAAACATATAACAGTTCCCTTATATTACATGTGGCACCACCACAACATTGATAATTATACAACAAAAAAAAAAATACAGTGGAACCGCATTATTGTGAGTATGGCCTATACCATCCAATTCGCAATTCTGATAGTTTTTAAATGCACCATCACTTACCCTATCATTTGAAAGGTACTTAATTTGGTTTCTAAAGCAAGTCTGTTAGCAAAACCTTTCACTATGGCGATACAAATATTTGTAAACTCGTATTACTAAAATGTTTAAACACGTCACATCGCAAGTGACACTCGCCCACTTGCCATGCCTGAGCCAGCCTTTGTTAGTCTGTGTCGCGTGGTGTCACTCGCATCAGATGGAGGAGCGCGAGAAGAAGTGCGTGCGGGTGTTGTAGTGAGGGATAATGTAGAGGGGTACGAAGGGGATAGGTACAATCGGAAGTGGAGCTAGTAGAGGACAAGAAAGATGGTGGGTACTCTGGATATAGTCTAGGAGGGGGCTGAGGGGAATGGTACGTACTGTTGAATGTAGGAGGGGCGACAAGATGCTATCTGCCTACCGCTCCTTGTGTGTTGTGGGGGTAGGAAGACTCTGATGCTTGCTGCTTCTCCACATGCCAGGCGTGTAAGGGGAAAAGCATGATTACATCTAACATTTGCTAGACAATTTTACATTATTTATGATGGTTTGTGCATTTTTTGAATGTTATGTTGAGCAGATTTAAATCGTGAGCGTAGCTTTATGTATTACGATTTTTGTAAACATTAGTTCTGTTTAAATTATGGAGTGTGCTAATAAAAGAAAAACACTTGACATTGCAACAAAGTTGAAAATCATATGCGAGGTTTTCAAATGTACGTGGCCTAAATAAACACCCTTTTAATGAATTTCATTAAATAAAAAATGCAACAATATTTGTGTGTTGAGTATTTCCCACATCGGTACAAACAGCGAAACATTTATCGCATTTGGTTCTTTCGATGAAGTTAAAATTGAATTTTAGTTCCGTACAAACCAAATTTTCCACTGCATCGTCAAAATACTCTCTCATAAGAAGAAATGCAAAACAATCACGTCTCACAAAAGACATTAAAATAGAGTTCTCCAGACCACCAATAAAATAAACAGAATCATAACTAGTATATTGTGTGGTCATAACAAAAATAAGACAAATTCAGAATGGCAACCAGCTATAGTAGCCTACATACAGTTTTGTGAACTATACTGTTGAGTTAAGCAGAAATATTAATAGGGCATGTATGCAATTGTTAAGTAAAATCTATGAATAGAGACCTGAAAAAATAGAGTTTGCGATAAAACGAAAAATAACGCAAATTTTAGTAATTTAGTTTGTATAAAGCAATTTTTCCTGTTTTACTTCAAATAAAGCTATTTTGAAAATTTAAACAACCTTTTGTGATTGAGGTTAGGAATACTCATACTGTTTACCAAAAGTCCGCCGTCTGAAGGTAGCGGGAATTATTAAAAGGTCTTGAGGACCACAGAATACACGCGGCTAGAGAATATTTGTCAGGAAATCTGAACGTAAATTAGCGCACGAGTTAACGCAGATTTTCACACAAAAAAGAACGAAAAATGACAATTTTTGAGAATTTCACGAATGAATGTTTTATGTCCCATAGTTTCTTCTTACAAGATATTTTATGTATTTTTGTATATTCGAATATGAATGCATGCAGAGTTGGCCAGTAGATTTCTTTGATTTATCACCATAAACCAAAACATGTTTTACTTTCCATAACGTGTGTTTACGGCCATAAATAACATGAATGCAAATGGTGATGAGTCACTTTGAGTGAACATTCTAGTGCATGGTCCTGCAAAATATTTTTTGTTCACAAGGAAACCTCGCCATTGTACTGTTCACGTCTATCAAGCACCGCGTTATCTATGGAATTCACGCCAACTAGCTCGCTGAGTTTGTTTACATTCGTAGCATCGTCACGTTTTATCCAACACTGATTTTTTTTTTTTACAAAACGGCACGGCGGTCAAAAATGTGTTTATATGCATTTCCTTATGTGTAGTATATTTGTAAATTGAATTATCATGTATTTTTATCTTGTATTCTTCCAGCTAACTGCATTTTTATCATACATATTCTCTGTAAATATGTGCTGTAAAAGAATACGCGTTTTGAATAAACAAAAGTTTTGTAAGCGGGCCTAATGAAAAAATCTGTCATTGAAAGTTATAGTTCAAAAACACAAAGGCAGATTTCTCAAATTTTTTTTTCTGTTCATACAAGGCACTTTTGGTGATTTTATAATTGGGTATAAATTGTTTACATTAGTCTCTTCATGAAAATATACCCTTGCCAGTGCATTGTGACCGTTGTTCAAGGTGTCAGACAGAATACAAAATCTTAAGTACGAAAATGTAAAATTGTTTTCAATGTTGTCTGTTGATAAAGGTAACTAGTGGTTTTGTCTTGAAATTGTGGCTATACATTTCTCTGAGAGTTAGGTATTTTTTGCAAGGAAATAACAATTGTTAAAAAAAAAACACTGCATTTCAATAGGAACAACACTGCCAATTTCAGGTTTTATGAATAAAATTACATTTCTCAAATTATATGTCTTTATAAAGAGCACATGACAATTTGGAACAATTCTCATGCAGAAACCTGCATTTTTGTACCAGGAAAATAACAGCTATTTTTGACAAAAATAACACCCATTTTTTCAAAAAATAACACATATTAAAAAAAAATTGTAAAAATGTGCCGGTTATTCACACTTTGCTATAGTAAAAAAAAGTTAAAATCATAAGTTTTTCATTTGTTGTAAATGTCTGTTTTCAATGTTGACATTTTTCATTTCCTTCAAAATATTATTCCTTAAGTCCAAATGTTTTTCTAACCTACCATAAAGCTACATTTATTTACGTTTGAACAGATACGTGTGTTGCCCGCGGGTTGGAACAGAACAGGAAAGTAACATCTGTTCATGGTGCCAGCCCTTCCCGTTATGAAAATTTACTGTGCCTACACATGGGACTGGAGGAAGTGTATAATTGATCTGCTGTTTGTGTTGTGAGCATGAGAGAGAAAGAGAGGTTTGGTGTGGCGAACCAAGAGAGGAGTGATGAGGGACAGGAGGAGAACAGATGCAGTCAGAGGTGCGAGAGACAGGGGGAGAAGGGGTAGAGGGTAGAGGAGTGAGAGACAGGAGCAGGAGTTGTAGAGGGGCGAGAGACAGGAGGAGAAGTTGTAGCGGGTACAGGGGCGAGAGACAGGAGGAGAAGTTGTAGCGGGTACAGGGGCGAGAAACAGGAGAAGTTATAGCGGGTAGAGAGACGGGAGTAGAAATACGAAGGGGACTGAGGAAACTAGGGAGGGACGTTCAGTGATCTTCAGGCTTTGTGTGTGCGAGACAGATAGAGAGACAATGAGTGAAGTAGCATTCTGATTGGTAGACATCTAACTCCCTCACGCCTCTTCCACAATCTTGGTGGAGGAGAAGAAGAACGGAGGAGGGAGGAGGAAGCAAGGTCGCGTCTGCCGGTTGTTACATAATGCCGCTGTCAGACGTCTCAATTTTTTTTTATTAACTAATCGCAGTATACGTGTAGTTTAAGACATTCGTTAAACACAGGATCTACAAGGGCAAATACAATCCCAAAAAAAATATATATATGACATGGTAAATTTTGTTGCAATAACAACTCACTATAGCGATAATTTTTTTTTTGCCATTGTTGACTATTGTTATAACACGGTTCCACTGTAACTGAACATTATTGTAAATTATACATTCCTCACAAAAATATCATGGATATGACAAGGAAATAGGGAAGTACAACTTTCATTGTACCACACAATCATACAGCTTGAGGATTTATAGTGTTACATATGTAAAATAGTTGTGGGTGCCCATTAGCAAAAAAGAAACAAGCAAAAATGATGCAAACAAATCAACTGTACTTATGTCCAGTGGCAAACGACTGAGTATGTTTCCATGCAATTTTGTCCCAACTCATGTGTTCAAAGTGCTTTAGTGAAGTGTATGACCTTAACATGAATTAATGAAGTTCCCAGACATGTTGAGGCATCCCTGCGACGATGGCATCCTGGGGAAGACGGTCCCATTCTATCTGGGCAGGGTAAATGAGGTCCTACAGTGTTTTTCGAGGCCGCGGATGACTACAAACAGCAGTTTTCATAATCTTCTACACATGTTCATTGCAATTCATATCTGATGACTTAGGGGGCCAGTTAATGTGGCCAATATCAGTCACATGTAGGAAGTTCCAAACTGGTGAACCAGGATGGGTGTCCTCCAGCACAAATCGTCACCATGCTGGTGTCACAATGGTTGTACAAAGGGCTGAAATACTCCTCCACACACCTTTGGACTGTTAACTTCCCTCGTACAGGTGTGCATGTTGGCCAATGTCCATACGTGATTCCCACACAAAACATGACTCCACCACTGCCAAGTGCATGGACTTCTTGCACATATTGGTACCTGCTACATTTTTTCCATTACCAAATCCATTGTTGTTGTGTATCAGGGCGCAGTGCTATCATATTTCATTGAAAAACATAACATTATGCCATTATTGCAGGCCCCACCTGAGAAACTCTTCACCCAATGGCAAGGCTGTAAGAGCACTCATCATACAGGCCTATAGGACCTTAAATGTATACTATGGAGCTGATTACAAAATGTCTGGGTTGAGACAGATGCCAGATGCCCACAGCAGATCATTTCATAATGCAAGAGTAGTTGCAGTGGGTCACCTACGTGCCATTATGGAGATATCCTGGTCTTGCCAAAGTGTTGTCACTCTTGGGTGACTACTCTTCCATCAGTCAGATACACTTTTGGTTTCTCTGAACTATTTACACATTTTGGAAACTGCCCCTTGCATAACCCCAAGGTGTACTACCTATGCCAGTGTATGACCTACTTGCAGCAATGCCACTATTCTGGCTTGATGAAACTTCTGACGTGAACCACGTGTCTACGAGTGCTCCAGTCACCATCTGTGTCTCTGCAGTTGACAGCTCACCTGGTTGATACCATGCCTTGTCAACCAGACAACCACGAGCGCGACAGAAAGTGCCAACGAGGTTGTCATACACCTGTCCTCGTCGTCATTGATTAGGTAACTCATGCTGCTATCTTGGTTTATTCACCTCAGGGGTAACACTTGGGGCTGAATAACAAGCAGCTGGCATGATGTCCCTTGATTGCCACAGCCGTCAGGCCAACCATGCATTAGAGGGAATCTCAGGGCAGCTCACGCCATGATGCTCGGCATCTCATCCCATGAAGCAGCATCATCTGTGCTAGTGGATAGGGGAAGTGTGCTCCAGACATAAAAGCTACATAAAAGTGATATGAAATAAATTAAGGGCTTATAACCCCATATTAATTAACCTCAGTGTAATTATTATATTTTTTTCATATTCGGGCATGGCTACCCACACACCTTTGGGGATATTAGACTCGCCCAATAGCAAAACTTGGAAAACTTGGACTCGCCCCGCGGCGAAATTCCTTGGGCAAGAAGTAACCCATAATTAGTTTTCATTATTACTAAATTATGTAATTTCTTTATTTGGTAATCAAGTGTGCATGTTGTCACAGAGCAGGATCACCTGCAGAAAACCCAACCACTCCATGACAGTGACCTTCAACTCCCATTCCACTCATTTAAGCAAAATGAGTCTTACCAAAAAGCTTCAAGCACCAACGTCCACGACGACTTAGGTCTAAAGGGTCACCAACTAGGTAAGCCTCAGCTTCCTTATCGATCTATCCCCTTGTTAGGACGTACAATTTCCTGCACTGATATTAATGCTGGATGTACGGTGTTCCAGCACAGTCACAAAGTGTGTCTTTCTTATCACAGCAGACTGCCGAAAATGGCTTCATCTTCCATTGTTAAATATTTCATTTAAGAACTGTGCCATACCAACCTACATCATTATTACTGACATCTAATTAAGGTTGTAAATAATAACAACATATGTTAGTTCCATGTTTTATCATGTAATTTGTTTTGTTAATCACGGGGTGGTTGTATTTTTACATTTTTCTGGTGCAGACTTCAGCCAGATCTTGCCAAAGCCGATGCCATTTCTTCAGTCAGAATTCAGCACCCGAGCCAAGTGGCAGTGCAGGAGCATCGCCCTGCGTTACCCCCCTCGATGCATTCAACTTTTGGTTTTAATCACTTTTAAACTTCAATAGACTTAACTTTTGAGCATTTAGTGTCGAGGGGTGGACCATCTGCTTCCTCAGACTCCAATCCAAAACTTAGTGCACTGCGGAACCATTGTTTCATTGTTTGGCTCTGCGCCAATTTTCTACTTAGGCTAGTGGCGGGCCTAGTGGCAAACCTGTGTGCTTTCATGTAATTATACATGAATATTTATGAACTCTACCAAGAAAACGATTAGTACAACAGGTCTTACCCCTACTTGAGTTTTTTTTTTGGGTCGGTAACCCTCCCGGGTATTTAGTGTGCTGCACCCACTTACAGCAAAATTTAAAGTAACATAATTTAATGGCATGTGAGATAGACACAACAGTCTTACTGACAGGTTTGTAATTAATGGTGACATAATATTAATTAGGGCAGGTTGGCAACATATTTATCTGACAGAGGAAAACCAGGGACCCATGGGCCATCAAACCAACAAGGTATGGACATCCATCTCATCCCTGGGTTCCCACCATGCCACTTCAAAATCTACATTGTGAATAGCACAAGAGTAATTACTAATGAGAGGAATTTTTCAGCCTACCTTTTGTGGAAAATTATAATCCTGCAGACACCTTCAGTTGTATATATATGAATACCAATTTCCCCTTAAATCTTAATATTTGAAGTAGAGGGGGAGGGTAGGAAAACAGAAACCACTACACTCAGCCTTGCATTTGTGTGAAAAATGTAATATATTCGTACCCCCCCCCCCCCNTCACTCCAATCCTGCAAATTATGCTGTTATTACATCAAGATGTTATGAAAATATTATATCCAGAGTTGCGGACACATAATCAATACGAAAAATAAAAAATACATATATTTAAAAAAAAATGGTTACTTTATAATAAACTTGAAACTAAGAATGCAGGTAATAGTAGTGTGTGTATAAGTGATTGAATGATTTACATGTGTTTTAGACATGCTAATATAATGTTTGTGTTTTGGTCAAGGGCTCTGGTAGAAACGCATGTAACGTAAAGCAAAGCTTTTAAGATGCTCTGTACTTTCTCCTAGCCCCAACGACTATAATGGCTCCTTTAAAAAGACAACAAAACAAACCCTTTAGAATGAAAATATTACGTGTAATACACAGAAATACCATTTAAAAGAATAGTGCATTTTATTGCAATATAAATGAGATAGGGAATTATGCTAGTGAGAAAAGGAAAATAAATCAAAGCATAGCAAATGAAAATTAGGAAAATTTATTTGACATGCTGTTGTCAGTGAAAATTAATCAGTTACAGACCAAAATTAAAGTAAATCACTTCAATTTAAGCATATCTACCAAATAAATAAATATTGTAAATGGTGAGTAACTTTATTTTGATGTAGACTAATTTAATTAAATTCCAGTTCACTACAAATATAATTTGGCATGGCTAGATACATGAAAATTCCTATCTACTGGCTACTAGAATGTCCATTGAATATAAGCCATTAATTTCTTTAATAAATTAATTTGGAAAGTTTCCAAAATAAAAACTTTAATGACAGTTCTTCCCAGTAAAGTAAAATTTAGCAACATGTAAAAGAGTTCATAGCTTTGCTTCGGGCATATACCAAACTTGAACTATGCATATATACTCATCTACAGCACAAACGTAAAGAGAAGGCAGCACACTTAATAGTTTTAAGCACTTTTATTTGGGGTTCTTTCTTATTCACACCCACGCACATTTAATACTTGAGGTGCTTCTCAACACCTCCCTAGCAGAATTATGGGCAGTCATATCAAATTCTAATAATAAAATATCAGAGGAGCAAAAGTTACGTTGGACTGCTCTACATGGCAACTAGTTTGAAAGTGTACAGAATTCACACAAGCACGCTATCAATCGTCTGATAAAAATTCCAAGATACAGCTCTCTTCCCGAGACTTTAACCTTAAGTCAAACTGTCTTATCACTGTATTTATCATTGGGTTAATCTGCAATGCATTAATTACACAGAGCATACAAAGAGAAAATAAAAGTTTTCAACACTTCAAAGATAAAAAATATTAGGTGTGAAAACATCCAAAATAAAATAGTATAATTTAGGTGAGTGATTCCTGTATGTACAAATCTAGCTAATCTTAGGTAGGGGCTTCAAAAATAAAATGTAAATAACATAAATATTTACCAAGCATTCTGTAAACAAATATAATAAACAACATTAAAATGCTGGTATCTCTATAGCGCTTGTTCCTGCTTAATCAGCTTTAGCTCAAAATATGTACAAAATAGTTCTTCCTTTTTTATAAACTAATCAAAAACATTTTTAAAGTAATGTATATCTTGACATAAATTTACATTTATAAGGGAATTTGAAGCATATTTATTTATGATGATTGTTTCAATGTTTCAAATCTTGGCCCTCCAGGCCCACTCTGGCTACCAGCAGGAGGAGGCCAGTAGCACCCTGGCCACTCTATTAGGTATCTTATGTTAAGAGTAAGAGCTTCAGATATTTAAAAAAAATATTTTTCCAATTTTATCTGATTTTCACTTTGAAATCCTAAGATTTTATGTTGAAACATGCACATGTTTAATATTAGAACAGGTTGTCATATTAAAATTTAGTAGGCTTACTGGTAAATTGCCTCGTAGTTTTGCCGAATGCATAATTCCATCATATTATTATTATAAAGCAAAAACTTTTAGCTGGTATAATTTAAACATAAATAATTAATGGAAAAAGGCTGATAGAAGCTATAGATCATAAAACGTCCCCAAAAATGAAAAATTATGTTTTCCAGGCCATATCTCCAACTGTGAATTGAAGAAAGATATCAATGCCAATGACCCTTGTCAACCAAATGGACCCTTTCCTATGGATAGAAATCAGCAAAGAAGATCTTTGTATAATAGTTACTAAAGTTTTATCACTAAGTCAGGGGTGAAACTGAATCAACACTGGCTGTTCTCCTCTGTAGAACTGGACTGTGTTTATTGTCAAACTTGCTGGCTGTTCCTCAAAAGGAGCCACTGGACCTCACAGTGCATTTAGTAGTAGTACTCGAGTACATGATTGGAAATATCTGTCAGAATGCATCACGAAAACTCACAATCTCATGCAGATGCCTGTGTGATTTATGAACAATGGAGACAACATGGTATTGTGAATGAAACCTTAGAAGTAACTTTGGTAAACAAGCAAAATTTATGGCATATAACTCTAAAGAGGATAATTAATATTTCATTGACATTAGTCACATGTCACACTTCTGTTTCGTTGGAAAAGTAGCAATATTGCTGACTCCAAGGAGGGAAATTTTCTTACCATAAATTAACTCCTAGCAGATAACAATCCAATTTTGGAAGAGATGCTACAAATGCCCAATGGTGCTATAAAGTATGTAATAGTTTGGGCCGTGGCTCGTTAAGCTAATATTTAATCTAACTGCAGCCTCACAGTTGGACGCCATATTGTAATAGTTCCGCCCGTGTCCTCATTAAGACGTTATTGAAAAACATGCAGCCTCGCCGTTAGGCGCCATGTTGTAATAGAGCGTGCCTTTCGTTACATTCGTATTTAGAATTTTAGCATAATGCAGCCTCAAAGGTTAGGCGCCATCTTGTAACATTCAGCCGCTTACACTGCCGACTGTTTATTTGCCACGACTTGCTCAGGGTAGAATACACGAGACTCAGTTAATTGAACACTAGTTAATTTTGAAATAAAGTTCAAGTTCGAAGTTAGTTTGTTCTATACTTTATTTATCATTTTTTGAATGACACAGTTCACAGATGAATTACCGGTATTCAGAGTACGAACCGTACCGAGATAAATATCCAAGTACAGAACAGCGTCACAGTGGTTTACNCTCCCACACCGGCTGAGAAATGATATATTAAAGTCTAGTTGCCGATGTGGGGGTTCTAGTCCTGCCCGAACGCGGCCTAGGCTAGCATTGCATGATACTTCTCGACTGCGCTGACCTGCCCTCACGGGCAACGTGAAGTAACTCTCCCTGACGACTGACTTGAATAAGACTGCTCTAAGGGCGACAGACAGACACCCTTTTTGTCCTGCCTATCACCGCCCTCTCCTGAGATAAGCGCCTGGCGTCTGCCAGCATCTGCCAGCAGCGTCATCTAAAACTGCACGTGTCCCGCTCTCAACACGTTATCGATACTGCGTTGTCAACAGAAACGAACCTCTCGCACAACAAAAACTTGTTGGCGTTGCCTGAAACTGCGCTGGAGGAACTAAAACCTGTCGACGTTACCTGATCCACAGAAACGAACTAATCTAATTAATGCTGACGTTTCCCCAAAAAACCAAAGTTCGAAACGAAACACAACCCGGACTCCTGATAAAACGTAACCTGGCAAACGTCCTCCCGATAATCTACAAACGCACACGTCTGCCGGATAAACTATCACGGGAAACGAGCCACCACGGCTTTAAACTTGAACCCAATAAAAATATTACGACGTTTTCCAAAGCTTCATACACACGAAAGAATTTTACACCCAAGTCCCGAAAAATTACGAATATTGCGTCATTACATTACCCCCCTCGGTTTGGGATAGATTTTGAATAAATCTTTCCCAAAGCGAAACCTATCTTTAATGATGTTGTTCTGTAAACCACTGTGCCTCTGTTCCTTGAAAACAATTTACATATAACATGGTAATCAAGTAATAACAAAAATTATTCACTTACTTAACTCTTGATAAAAAAAAATTATTTACTTTACTAAACTCATAACAAAATTATTTAGTTCACTGTTGAAGAGTGACAAGTTATTGACAAGGATGCTGCAAAAACATTACACCTTACTGGTTTCAATCAGTTACTGGTTGTTACAATTTTTGTGGTTGAGGGTGTATTTCTTACCTATGCCATCGATTCTTCATTTTGGGTTGCTGCCCTTTGGTCTCTCGCTGGGATCAGCACACCACTTCTCCAAAAAGGGGACCCAGGTCTGCCCAAAACTACAAAAAAGTCACTGCGACTGCCTCTCACTAGGTCAGTGCTGACAAAAAACATTACACGCCACTGCTACTGCCTCTCACAGGTCAGTGCTGGCACAAAACAAGGGCCCCAGACCTGTCCCAATCCAAATACACTTCACTTTGTGCCACTGATCCCAGGACACCATAAACTGCAGCAACATCTCCTACTACTTATGCAAATATTCTTAAGGCTCAATACTCTACAACACCTCAACCACTTCAACCTTTGGAAAGTTAAGTACCATTTACTGCATCCTTAATTAATCCTCCTAATAATTCCTATTGTCAACTATGATTTCCAAACTCACATTAATTATATGTTTTTATACAGTTTTCACTTGAAAATAAAATTTATAAACCTTCATAAAGCACTTCCGGTTCCGTACTATGCATTAATTATATCACAATAGTTACAATAACACCATAGCCCATGACAGCTTGAGCTTCTATTACATAACTGCAAAGGTATATTTAAATTCACATCATCTTCACTTATACCCTTTACGGTAATTATAATATTTAAACATTTTCATTCCATTAATTTGCAATTTCTACACGTTTTTATGAAGGACTTACCAATTGCCTTATCTTCAATTGAAAGTGAAAGTAATTAAATTAGAAAACATGGTAGAAATTTTTATAATATCAACTGTGGTACATATTTTGAAATAAAACACTACTTATATTTAAAGAGAATTCACAAAGTTCATTCATAACACACTGCATATTTAGAAAATTCACAAATGTTCTTTCATAATTTAAACCTGGCATATATATGTGCACATTACTTGATATGCTGATAAATTAAAAGTTTCACGAATGGCAATGCAAAGCCTTTACAATTAACACAATCACTATTTGAACTACAATACTCATCAATCAAATTCAGAAGTATTTTTTGTTTTTACTCAATAAGTAACTTCTTAATAATTTTAAAAAACTGTGCACTTACTTTTCAAGACAAAACCTACTAAACTACATTACAAAAGTGCAATGCAAAAGAGCACACTTCTCCACCTGTATTGCTAATTATACTTACAAAATATTATGCTATTGACAATCCACTACCTAGTAATAACCTTAATCAGTAGCACAAATAGGCTTTGTGAGAACAGAAACAAATTTCTGCAACACTAAAAAACAAAGAAAATCAAGGTGTGCCATTACTGCACAGCTGATGTACATATTTAGAGCCTTTATCCATAGTTGAACTTAGTACATTTGAGATAAAATATCAGCTCGTCAATTTTTTTTTTAAAGAGACAAGTACAGTGCATACTAATCTCGCATCACAGGAAGAAAGTGTCAGCTTCCAAATGGACAATTACTAATCCCAAAAATATCTGACACACACAAATACAAACATGAAATGTAATTTACGACAGCCTTCCTGAAATGATGGCACATACACATCAGTCATTTCTAAACTTCAACATTTCCACTATATGTACTTCACATATAACTTCAATTGATTAATTTATTATAACATTGGTAGCAAAACATTTATACTTTTTCAGATTATCTACTTCCACTTATGGAAAATGTAAATAATTAAATTAACTTCAGATATCTGTGTTCCTACACAGTTTAATTAACTTAAAATTTCCTTTTCCTTACCAGTTTCACTAAAATATTAATGACTGTACTGTATTTACTGGTTATACAATGATTCACTGTTCTTAAACAAACACTCTCGCTCAATTATTAATTTTTTTCCAAATACCATTTTCTAGGTCAGCAATTTTAACTCTTTTCTTATCGATTAACCATTATATTATCATTTACTGACTGTTGCCTGAGAAGGATTTTACTCCATGTACCTGTACACATTGTTACTTATTTGTAAGTTCCTTTAAAAGAAATTAATTTTTCTTCTATAAAAACATTTACTTATCTATTACCTTATTATTATAGTATATAAAAATTAATACAAGGGAAAAGAAATTAAATATATATCTAACTTATCTACATTGCAGTCTTTCTGCTATACAACATTTTTTCTTCTTCCTTTTCCTTGTCCTTCTCTCCTTTTGTCTTAATTTCCTTCCCTTTTTCCTCACTACCTTTCTCATTCTATACTTTAGCACTTTCTTTCTCTTCCCTACTGTCCTAAATCTACCCCTATGTTTCCTTTTCTTTTTCCTTACAGTCTTTACCTTCTTATTCCTTCTCTTTTCCCTGACTACTTTACTGACCCTTCGTTTTAATCTTTGCTTCTTCCTTACAAAATGTTGCCTGAAAATTGCATAATGTCTACGATACTCCTTATCCTTAGCAACTCTTGCCTGCTGCACTTCACTATTTGACCCCTCTTGCAGCTTAACTTCACAATAACCCTTTAGTCTAACCCCCCTAACCTGAAGTCTCTTTTTCTTTATTACTTTTATCTTCGACTTTCTAACCTTAC
Organism: Clitarchus hookeri; assembly: GCA_002778355.1. Classification (NCBI taxonomy): domain Eukaryota; kingdom Metazoa; phylum Arthropoda; class Insecta; order Phasmatodea; family Phasmatidae; genus Clitarchus; species Clitarchus hookeri. Next base: position 1,260,529 of record NQII01000039.1, read on the forward strand.
TCTCCACTAAATTATCTGCACTTCTATCCTCCTCATTTATTATCTCTTTCTTACTATCTTCAACAATTAACCCTTTACATTCCTTGTCACTGCCTATAACACTTTCATATTTAACGTCATTGTTCTTTATATTATTTTTACTCGGGGAATCTATGGTTGGATCCTTTCCTATTATCTTTAGTGATTCAACCCCCCACTTGTCTACATTTTTTATTAATTCATCAAATTGTTTCTCATTCTTTTCTCCTTGTTGCCTAATTTCGTGACCTAATTCCTGTTTCAGCTCCTGTTGTCCCTGTTTAATCTCCTGTAACATTTCCTGTTGTCCTTTCTGCAAGGACAACAGGATATTAAACATTTTTGTTTGTATATCAGTTCGTAATTGCGCCATTTTTATTTTATTTACGATGTCGTGGTAAACAATTAAAAAACAAAAAAAAAACCGTCGCGAGATTAACACTCTTTCACCCGAAAAAACAAACAAAAAATTCTTGTTGGCGAAATGTACTTTATAATACCCTAACCTGCAATACTCTTGAAGGCTTGAAATGATGGCTTCATTGTTGATTTGATTTTGTACCTTTTACTGTTGATGAGCGAGGCCTCGTACCTGAAAACTTTGGCGTCGTGTTGCTGGGAACCTGGACTGGAACTGCCGCTGGTGTCGTGCTGCTGGAACTGGAATGGAACTGCCGATGTTTACGTGTTGTTGCGCTTCTCGGTGTTAAGTCTTCACGTGTGGTTAATCGTGCCTCGCGGTTGGGTCGCCATATTGTATTGTTTCGGGTAGTGCGTTGGTTAACTGGTTCTTTAAAATAATGCAGCCTCGCCGTTGGGCGCCATATTGTAATATTCCCGCAGGCTAGTTGAGCGATATTTTAATGCAGCCGCACAGGTGGACGCCATGTTGTTAACGTTCGGCACTTGTTACTGTCGACTGTTTACGTTGCCACGGCTTGCTCAGGGTAGAAACACGAGACTCTGTTTATTGAACACTAGTTGCATAAGAAAAAAGTTCCAGATTAGTTTGATATATATATTTTATTTATCTTTTGAATGACACAGTTAACATACGAATGTCCAGTATGCAGAGTACGAACCTTTACCATTAAATATACTATTGCAGATAACAGTGCCACAGTCNCACAGACGGAGTTTCAGTATGCAGAGTACGAACCTTTACCATTAAATATACTATTGCAGATAACAGTGCCACAGTCGTTTACTTAATGTTCTTAAAAAAACTGACCCGAAGAAACTTAAAATGCAGCTACCTCCCACACCGGCTGAGAAATGATATATTAAAGTCTAGTTGCCGATGTGGGGGTTCTAGTCCTGCCCGAACGCGGCCTAGGCTAGCATTGCATGATACTTCTTGACTGCGCTAACCTGCCCTCACGGGCGACATGAAGTAACTCTCCTTGACGACTGACTTGAATACGACTGCCTCTAGGGCGACAGACAGATGCCCTTTTTGTGCTGCCTATCACCGCCCTCTCCTGAGATAAGCGCCTGGCATCTGCCAGCATCTGCCAGCAGCGTCATCTAAAACTGCACGTGTCCCGCTCTCAACACGTTATCGATACTGCGTTGTCAACAGAAACGAACCTCTCGTACAACAAAAACTTGTTGGCGTTGCCTGAAACTGCGCTGGAGGAACTAAAACCTGTCGACGTTACCTGATCCACAGAAACGAACTAATCTAATTAATGCTGACGTTTCCCCAAAAAACCAAAGTTCGAAACGAAACACAACCCTGACTCCTGATAAAACGTAACCTGGCAAACGTCCTCCCGATAATCTACAAACGCACACGTCTGCCGGATAAACTATCACGGGAAACGAGCCACCACGGCTTTAAACTTGAACCCAATAAAAATATTACGACGTTTTCCAAAGCTTCATACACACAAAAGAATTTTACACCAGAGTCCCGAAAAATTACGAATATTGCGTCATTACAAGTACTTGAGTCCCCTTATTCAGAATAAAGTTATTTCTTTAATGGTTACAGAAGTTCTCAATGAAATTAATTCTGAAATTTGAAATGAGCCATTTGTTGCTATCAAGACTTGAGCAAAATGAACCAATTAAGAAAAGTATTTCCACATGTCAAGATTTTCAATGATGAAATGGGGAATCCTACTGATCTCAAAATATGCCAAACATTTACCTCAATTAAAGTGGTCTGTGCAGAAAGGGTTTCAGTAACCAAATATGGCAAAATAGTTAGCCATGAAAAAAATATTCTCTATAGGTGATTTTACTGATTGGTAGAAAAAGGACTTCAGTGCAATGCATACAATGCTTTGGAAGTAAGGGAGACATTTACTATTCTATGCAGAAAGGAATTGAGTCTATGATCGAAGCCCATTTTAAACAGAATGATTTGGAGGCATGTTTTACTAACTGTGCAGTATCTAGTAAATTTACTTATAAGCATTGATTAACTTGTACGATCATTGAAAAAAAAAAAAAAAAAAAAAAAAAAAAAAAGTGTATGTGAACTGAGATTGTGTTAGCATAAAGCCTACACAACAGAAGTTGTAGATTGTAAATCGCCGAAATGTTTGTATGAAAATGGATAACCAAGTGCAAGAAAGTGATAATAGTAAGCATTAAGAAAATGAAGATGTGTTGGAAGGAAACAGAAATAAATGTGAAGAAAATTGCAAAGTTACAAGGTGAAGAACACAGAGATTACCAGGGTCACTTGGTACCAGCTTTGACAACTGGACCTTTGTGCACGTGTTTTACAATTGAAATAAATTACTTAATAAGTGTGAGTGAGTAAAGTGGAAAAGTTAACAAATCATGAACAATAAACATAACCAAATAAATATACTTAAAAAAATCAACAAACCCCAAATACCTATTTCTTATTGTAGAGTGTGGTTATATTATGTTTTGTGTACCTACAACCTTACCCAATATAGAACCAAATATTGTAGTGTAAGCTACCATATGCACATGTAATGCAGATTAAGTCTAATTATTTTATTCTTCACTTTTTTCAGTTGCAAGGGGTTTAAGGGTTTTGAGGAAATATCGGAAGATGATGAATGTGATGTTTTCAAGTGCCTGCATGGCCTGGCGTCGAAAAATGAACAAGATTTCTTCATTCAGTCCCCTGATTGAAGTGTGACGCTAGCGCCGCCGCATCGTTCGTGTTTGGAATTTCTCCTCTGCAAGGTGGCCTTATCCTTGACTGGTTCAGCCCTCCTCTTGTTTCCTCTCCTAATTTCCCTCCCTTGATTACCCCTCCCTGTGCATCACCATTTTCTCAGTATAGGGGCAAGTTAATTTAAGTCGTTACTTGTCTCGCGCTGCCCTGATTCTACGCCAATCCTGCGTGAGACTTTCGTCAAGTTGATGCCTGCTAGAGCTGTGTCAAATTGCAATATGACTTAGAGTGTCAATTTAATCGTCCTTGGGATGTGTGCGCTATGAGCCACATTTGAACTTTTATTGTTGTGTGAACAGCCAAAATGTGGAGCTATTTGAAACGGTGAGTCGTGGTTGCAGTATTTTATTCTTTGGGTTTGTTTAGTGTTTTAATAAGCGTGTGGCATAGTTTTGTGTCATTTTGGGTATGCAGTGAGTTAGTCTTTCTCTAAATTGTGGTTTTCGTCGCCAGCCTAAATTGTGGTTTTGGTTAAACTAAATTCTAACTTTGCTGTGTGTTTAAGTTGTTTTAACGTGTAGCATATAATATTTGTCTGCTGCCCATTTATATACATTTAAAGTTTAGTTACTTTTACTCTGCTTCCATGATTCACACGTTGGGCATAGTTAACTTAATATTTTAAACGTTGTCGTCCTTTATTTTTTATTCAATGGAACTTTGATTGGGCCTAGTGACTGCCTCCACCAATGTAACCTTTTAATGTAAAATTTTTAAATTTTTAGTGCAGCTTTTAAAACGTGTTTTTACATAAAGGAGGCTTTAATGGGCTTCTAAGGCTGCCCTTCTTTAGTTTAATGGCTCATTTTAAAATCACTAATCATTATAATCAATAATTTGTATTCTGAATGTTTTAAAAATATTGCTTGTTATTGTGTAATTAACTTGATTGAACATTTTGAGTAACTTTAACTTTGTTGGAGCAATTCACTTTATACTTGCATTTTTGTGAATTTTTGGTGTTACAAATTTTAACTTGCAGTATATTTTGTGGATTTTTAAAACTTTTGGCAATGATCAATTCATTCATGAATCAACTGGTGCTGCATATTCTTGTAAACTTTGATCAAAATATACATAATTGAAATTTGTTGTATTGTTCGTTATTTATGCTGTGGCACAGAAGCACACAATGTAAAACAACATCGGTCAAGAAGGAAATTTCTTCAAATAGGTAGACAAAACATTTACTTATTTCATTATTATTGAAAAAAATGCACACAAGTTTATTATAAAGCATTTTTGGCTTTGAATGCCATCACAGACAAGAGGGTAAAAATAATTTGGGAGTTACTTTCAATGGGAAAAGCTCCTGAAGACAAGCGAGGTGAATGTAACAGTGCGAATACATTGCCTCCTGAAACAAGGGAAATCATTAGAATTCATATTGAGAGTTTCTCTGTTAAACAAGCAAACTACTCAGGAAAAACTTAGAAATTTTTAGATGCCCGTCTAAGTGTTTATTCTATGTATCGCCTTATGAAGGATACATATCCAGATCTGAAATGTAGCTATCACGTGTACCTAAGTCTGCTGTAACACAATTAATGATCCATAAAAAGAGAACAAAGAAATATTATGCTAAGCTACAACATGAAGCAAAGTCTAAAGATGAACGACATGAATTGTTCTTGTGCATGGATTTCATTCTTTTTTACAATGTGATAGGAACTTTGGAATTATTAAGCAGGAGCTCAGAAAACATGATAGGATTGTTTCTATTGAAGAAATAAGGTATATAATCATTCAAAGCAGTCAGCCAGGGAAATTGATAGTCAAAGAAGTACAAGGTAATTTGATTTCAAAATTTGGTGGCCGACATTGTACAAAAAAAAATTGTGTTTCAGAAGAAACTCTGAGTCGACAAACAACAAAAGAAGGAAAATTTCACTTTTGAATATGTATAAGCTCCTTCATGCACTTCATTCATGACAAAACATTACCTGGAACATTAGTGGCCAGTGATTTCACACACAGTTTGGTACCACATACCCTTAGGATGGCCCATAAATCTTCAGTAGAAGAAAATCTGCCAACCCAGATAGCTTACTCTAAAGGGAAGGTTCCAACCAATAAGATGAAAAATGATGACATAGTAAAGCTCAAACCATTCATTCCAGGCGAGTATGAAGAGTTTTATAGTGAAATTTATGAAGTGGCCAATGGTAGAAAATATTAATGTCAACATTCAAGATGAATAACCGTATGAATTCAGCTGCTGACATCATAATAACACACATACATGTATATATGTATATACATATAAACATTAAAAAAAAACCTGATATGTGCAGGCACGATCCTGCATCACATTACCTCATAATGTTTTACTTTACCAAACAGTAGTTAACAAAACGTACCTAACATACCTCATATAACTTAACCTAAACTATCTCAAACTTAACGTACACAATATAACCTAGTTTAACCTAAATATATGGCTTAGAAATTGCCTCCAAAATTGAAAGATATATTTCTATGCAAAAAGGGCTTCAGTCCTACACAGAAAACATTTTATTGGAGGGGACAGAATAAGATATATACTATTTTGAATATGTGCCAATGTTTTGCATCAACAGATGTATTCAATAGAATTTTTTCAATGGGTTGTATTAAAAAATACTCAACAGTTTTTTTTTGTTTTCTCACAATGAACATTCTATGACTGAAGCCCTTTCTGCATAAACCGATTTATTTACAGATGTAACAGATCAAACTGCATCAGAAATAGGAAACAAAGCAATTGAGTCCATAAAAGAAAAAGGTCTGGATGTAAGTGTCAAGGACAGGGCTACAATGGGGCATCAGTGGTGAGTGGCATAGACAATGAGGTACGGGAGGCTATTCTGGACAATTCTTCTACATAATCCAAATTGTATATACATTTTTTGGCAACAGCATCCTCTGATGGCAAGAGCTTAAAACATCTGAGAGCTGTTTGAAGGCAACACACAAAAGACTTAATCCGACTCGATGGTCTGGAAGGTATGAGGAAATCTATGCACTGAAAGAGAGGTTCATTGATGTACTAAAGGCTCTATCAAACATTATTCTTCTGGATAAAAAAAGCAGCGAACAAAATTAAGCCCATGGGTTACAGAAGAAAATGGATGATACAGTTTTGTTCTTTTACTTGTCATATAATGTAAAATCTTAGAACAAGTAATAATTGCCTCTAAATCATTGCAAACAGAAAACGTGAACATAACAGTTGTTTATGACCTCTTAGAAAATGCTGCATTACAAGTCACGGACCTAGGATGATAATTTAATAAACTTCTTTAAGAAGCTTCAACCATATGTGCAAAGTGTGGCATTACATGCAAGTTCTCCAAAAAGCAAACCAACAAGGTGAGGAAACATTTTGATGGACTGTTTTTTTTCTCCCATGATTAATGCCATCTATTCCCAGTTAGACAACTGATACAATGGGACAAAGTCAATAGTACACATATGCAGAGTCATTCTACCTTCTCTTGTTTTTAGTGCCTCTGACACAATCTCTGAAATAAAGTAAGGACATTTTCGGAGATGTTTTTTAACTATATTTCACCACAGTTTTTGGCACAAATTCTATCAGTAAGAACTTATATAAAAAAAACCACCTTAAGATGATATTGGTGTTAGCAAGGCAGTAGGTGGAAGTAGTGATGCAGTAGTATTCCTAGGGCGCCAGGCTGTGATTTTGCGCACCTCCACGTGGGGAGCAGAGATTCTTACCAGGGTTGTGACGTAGCCACGTGGCTGGTTGATAACACTGACCACATACCTCTTCTGATCCATTGTTAGCCATGGAGTATGCCAAATGCAAGTACAAGGGGGAATGGCTACATACACTTAGAAAATGAATGTGACCACGTGTATGATAGATCCAGAGCCATCTGGCATTTATTACAAAGTAAATCAAAATTAAAAGGCGTAGAGTGCTACATGAAGTCAAAAGGAATGATGCAATACATTATTTTAACACTGCTGCAAAATGCAAAAAAACACTTGCATGAAGACTTGCCAGAACCAGCATAAAAATACACAAAGGTAAGTTATCAAAGAAAGGCCAGTGGGCGAAATAATAAGTTAAGGGCCCTCCGAGACAATGGAAGAACCAGGCCTGCTGCAGAGGCAAAGTAAAAGGGCTTTAGGAGTTAATTAAACAGACAGCGCTATACAAGTCAGTGAAGACAAAGTTGTAACCCCTGCAGATCACATTGCACATGTCCGTCCGGCTTGAGCTCCAATGAGAGACTGCCGAATGTCCATTGGAAGCGGGGACACTAATTCATGCCAGAAGTGCAGGCCCCATTGAACTACGTGCATGGATATAAAGCATTGAGGTAGGGCAGCGACAATGTACAGGTGGCTGAAAAA
>NQII01000039.1:1283046-1343579 GCA_002778355.1 Clitarchus hookeri
GATGGTGGGAGTGAGGGGGGTGATGGTGGGAGTGAGGGAGGTTATAGTGGGAGTGGTGGTAAGGAAGAGGGTTGTGAGGGGTTGGTGAGATGTGAGGAGTTGTGTTCTGCACCAAACTGCTCATCAGTAGCCCTATGGTGCAGTAACTCCAAACATTAGTTGGGTACCAATATTCTGAGTCCCTCCAAGCCTATGACTAATCACAAGAAGCGTTGGAAAAAAGCTCCGATGTATATGGTTGTGCAGAGTGCGACCTGACACTTCAGGGTAAAGCAAGGAGGCCAAGCCTAAAATTCTACTCCATAGAAAAGAAAAATAACCAGCACAATGTCCAAGACCAATTATGACAGCTAGGCCATTAATTTGAAAGGTACTTAAATAAATTACAAAAACAAGTCAGAAGTTGACCATTTCATTAATGGCAAAATAAAAAAAAATCTCAAAAACTCACCATGGTAACCCCTACTCCCACACACACACATGGTGATTCACGAGGAGTTACTGCCACTCACAGGGCCTTATCGTTACATCTTTTGGAGCAAAATATGTCATATTAATATGGGTCCAAGTCCCAATATTTACAGAGTAATTCAAAATATCTGAAAAATTATGAAAAAAAATAATAACCATTTCAGAAGTAAATACAGTGATGTATTATCACACCTTATTGTTTACAGTTGAGCATCGCAATTGAGTCTAACAAGCTTAAAAAAGATGTTAAGAAATGATTCCGTCAACTTCCATACACTTGGCCGCACGCTTCTGAACCGCACGTGTTGCTTTACTTAGCTGCACACTGCTGTCTTTTATTTCTGTAGTGGTATGCATGATACGCGCAAGTAGTTCCTCACTTGTTTGTGCAGTCCATCAGTAAACCATATTCTTCAGCCATCCCCATACACAATAATCTAGTGGTAATAGATCTAGTGATTGAAGAGGCCAGGGGTGAAAACCGCCTCGTCCTATCCATCTCTCAGTGAAATGCAAATTTTAGTGTTTAACCACAGCACGGTGGAAGTGAGGAGGTGCACCATTATGCTGGAAAATCATACGATGTCTCACTGCTAACGGAATATTCTCAAGTTGTGACATTGCAGTTTTTGAGGGGTTATGTTTACCATTGGCCACATATATTTTAATTAGATATGATTAAGGAATACTTGCTTGTGTTATCACTTCATTTAATATCATTTCCAAATTACGCTTTATTATAAGAGTTATACAAAATGCAGTATAATCTATTGCTAATACAATAGTTTATTGATATAGAGATCATGTATAAGTATATTTTATTTGTTTCTAGACAGTATTCAATATTCCATGTTGTAGTTGTTAATTTTCATTTATAACCTAGAGGGTAACACGTAATGAATGTTTATTAATTAATAGCACAAAAGAAAATTATCCTGGTTGTCTCTGTCTCGCCATCACTGATTGGTGGAGAGATGTGGTGTGGTCAGACGACAGCCAACCGGAGGACAGGTAGTAACATAAGCAAGGCCAAAGTAAAATTGAACAATATTTTCTAGCAGAACAATTACCAACACCGTCAATGATGGACGGGTGGATTAAGATTAAAAATAAATATTAAAAGTAATTTGAATATTAAATGTGATTTTTTAATGAAATGATGAAAAAGATAAAGAAATGATATAATTGCTGCAACTAGAGAATGAAAAACTAGTAATAATTATGGAATTATATTTTTTTGGAAGAATCAAGCGGTTTTTTTAATGAGAAGACGAATGGAAGAATGAAATTGGTAAAAAGAATTTTGGCTTGCTAATTACACATCATTTATTCACATATGATTCTACTGAAATATAACAACTGGCGTCCAACATGTTAATTGTATTCCGATTCTACTGAAATGTAACAAAGTAACAGCGGAAGTTGTTCTTGTAAAAGTTACAGATTCACCACACCAGTCAAGCGTCCTGGGAAAATGAATGGCCCAATTAGGTGATCATGTAGGACACCATACCACACATTGATGCTGAAACGGCGCTGAAAACTCCTTTCCACTGTAGGGTGGGTATGCTGATTGGCGTATTACTAGAGACATGAAGAATCGTTGTTTTGCGAATTTGGGCGTTTTCTGATGAACTCGCCAATTTCGGCATTTTCTAAAGTTTTGTTGTGAATTTCGGCATTTCATGCAGTCTTAATGTGAATCCAGTTATCTTGTCACATACAAGTTTAGCAAACTGAGGTTATAACTTCCACATGTTTGAAAGAAAATTAAATAAAAAAACACCACATGTAAATACCATTTCCCACACCAATTGAAGTATTGTAAACACTGCCATATTTTTCTACAGCCATAATTGTAAACACTTATTTTTGTACACTGTTTATAACCAAAACTTGTGAACATTAACGAATTGCTGAATCTATTGTAAACACATGTTTTGATACAATGATCATAACCACAAATTGTAAAAGGAAGCTGATCCCTACCCATTCTAATAATCAGTCATACAAATATTAGTTAATGCAATAAACACGTATATCATAAAAGGCGGTGTGAGAAGATTTTGACTTAAAAACACTATTCACACATTCTTCTGTTAAAACAATTTATTCATTGCAAGTTTTAGGTTATTTTTTATTGCAACAGTTATTTGCATTGCATTATAAATTCAGACATACGTTTAATCTTTAGAAAAAGAAGGAATTATCACTCTCGAAATATTGATTATTCGTCAGGCATGCTAGAGTACGAAAACCGACAAAACCAGAGGTGCACCCGAATCGATTGATCATATTGTTCGGCGCATGCAACGAAAATAATATTGCCAGCCCAATTCCAGTTCATAAATATGCATTGTCTGTGTATTAAATAGAGGATTAGTTTCAAATTGTGTTTACTTTTTACGTCGCGATGACAAAACATGATATAAAGGTCCTTGATTAGGCAAGAGAATTTTGTTCAGATGTTTTACATTCTACAGATAGGTCGGTGATATTTTGTAATTATTGCAATTGCAGAGTCAGCTGGGATAGCAGAAATTAAAATTTAAAACAACACAACAGTGAAAAGCACAATAAATGTTGAGTTTCTTCAACTTCTACTGTAACACTCCAGCAAACAATTGGTAGTTGTGCCCAGGAAGCAAAAAAATATTTTTTTTCGCCAACACTAAATGTACATTGCTTTAAAGTAATTGCATCTAGAGTACACTGATTTTTTAATATGAAAAATGTGTTGTACTCTTGTTTTAAATGTTTTACTTTAAAATATTTTGACTATAATTATATGAATAGAATTACCTACTGATGTATAATTGTGCTTAAATAATTTTTTCTACAAATAAATGTGTTTACATAACTATCACTGCTTTTGGCATTTATTATCACTGCTTTTCAGTGATTTTATTAATTGAAAAGTTCATGTCCCTACGAATTACTCTGTATACTCCCCTAAAAGAAGTATAACAATGCACATTTCCCTGAAGACTGGGGATTTGGAGGTGGGTGCACGCTGTTCCACTAGTAAATGCAACACTCACAGTTCAGAACACATCTACACATCAGGAGAGTATGCCAGGAAATGAAGAAGAGACCCACGAAACAGAAAATATAGAAGGGTTGTGGCTGGGAACCCTCACTAACACCACATAAAAGAACCGTAGAATTAATAAAAGTTTGAATACTTGGTGCATGACAGAAAACCAACTAAGAAACTTTAGTCGTACTCACCACAGAGGGTTAAAGGAAAAAGATTCAACTAAAGACTTGCAAATTGACCACTTCATCACCATTAAATAAATTAATGAATAACACAACCAACAACTTCTTTTACACTACAGCTGACTACATGATGGTAAACAAACTACTACAAATACTGTAGGCACTTAGTGCCAAAATGCCATGATGCCCTAAAAACTACGCGCACACATCATATTGGTAGCATACCATGGTCAAAAGTGTATGAACAAAGATACGCAAAGGACGCAGAGGTGCCAAAAATAAAGAAAAACCAAATTATTACATTGTTGCCAGTAGATATTGTGGGTTGCCCAGAAAAAACTAATTATGCGCACACACATGCACGCGCGCACACACGTGCTCACATGTGCACACACACACAGAGGTAGGATAAATATCATGTGAGCAGAAGACCATTTTATTGGTAAAATTACAAAGGGAGCATTTGACAATGCCAAAGAAAACTGCAGAACTGTAGATACAGGGAAGTGAGTGTAAGACAAGCCTTAAAATTCAACAATCAAAGGAATTTGCAATGCTGCAAAAAAATCTGGCCAATAAACAATCAATCACAGCAGCTTACCAGGCAACTAACTGGATTCTAAATGTGAATTTCAAAACAAACAAAGAAATTAATTTGAACCAAAATAACTAGGAAATATTTAAACAGTAAAATAATGACAAACAGTAATTAAATATATTAAAATATGTAAATAACACATTATACAAGCCTTGAAAAACAATTAAAATGAAATATAGGAAACATTTTTATTATACAAGCTGTAACATATATATGAATATCAGATAAACAGAACCATAATTTTATAAATCTTATGACTGCTCAAATGGAGAATAAAGGCTTTATTTACCACATTAATAAAATACCAAAAGTAACGAGACAGTTGAATATTACATGCAATCATTTTCTCATACTTAAATAAAGAAATTAGGTTTCTATAAAAATTAAAAAACAGTGCCACATTTTAAAACAACACACACTTTGTCGCCAAATAATACACAAGCGCCATGCCCAATCAAGCACAAGTAGAATCTTTTATTGAATGTCATAAAGAAAGATATTTTAATGACAGTCATGCATGCAATCACAAATATTACATATTTTGAAATGAAATATTAATTACTTCAAAGGCGAATTTCTAGCAAACAAGATGATCACTGGTATGATGAAAATGTTTGTATGAACATTTGGCTTAAGCTTTGGTTGTCTTTGGGTAACACTTCGGTATGACAAACATGACCTTGTTTCCACTTCCACCCCTTACATGGTGGGCAAGGAGAATAATAGTTGTCTAGCAACCAGTGTGGGATTCTTGCACACTCCCTCTCGTGGCTGACCAGGTGGTGGTAAAGGGAGCCTGTGAAGGGGTGGTCACTATGTCTGAACTGCTTCAGTATGTCCCTTCCCCTCTCTCTGCTCACATACATTGCATTACAGAAATGGTCATTGTAAGCTTCCTTGTCTACAGTTTTGACCACTCTTCACCAAGATTATAATAGTTTTTCATGTTGTTACGCATCAATTAAGGGACATTATATTAAAACACGCATATTTTAATGCTAATGAAAATACTTTTAATTGATTTTCATTGCAATGACAACTGCAGTCATGGAAAAAATTCAGTAATCATGGGTACGGAGGTAGACAGTCAAATGCATGCTTTGAAGATAATTATTTTTAGATCTGAGTCACTTGCAAGTAGTACAGTGCTCGCAAAGTGAATTACAATACATAGGAACCAAAATAAATCCAAAGAACTTATTTTCAACCTATTTCCGTCCCATTTTTTAAATTTTTAACCTAATTTTTTGTACAGTTTCGAAAAGAATTGTTAAGTAAAGAGGTTTGCTACTCCCAGCGTTGTATAATCAAGACTTAACTGTATTTATTACGTAATTTTTTGTAATGGAAATATTCCTGTACTGTACTGTGCTACAGCAAATGACAGATATTCTCTGAAAGTTAAAGCTGAATTGTTTTTATATAGTAATGTGAATAGATTAAAAAATTTACGTAATAGATTCACTTAATTAAAATAAGACATATCCCATTACAAACATCAAGTTACGTCCTGAAATTTGTAACAAGATGATGCAATTTTTTTTGTAAAATTTAATGGCATGTTTTTTTAAATGGCAAGTTGATGTTAAAGTTTTCATACAATATTTAATCTTCAACCCAAATTTTCTGAATTTTTTTTGATTAAATAGTTATAGTAATAATTTTTTAATGCACTTCACATATACAAACAAGAGCATGCAAATTATGCTTTATGCAGTTATCATAAATATAAATGTAATCTGCTTGTAAAAAACATATTAATAAATCAATTTGCAACATTATTTCAATTAACTTAATAAATAAATGAAGGGTACAGGGGCAAAAAGCTGAATGTCCATATTTGCTAGTTTTGCAAAAAATGTTATCGAAACTCTAAATATAAACTCTTCCCCTGGATGTGTCTTTTTTGAGGCCTGTTATTGCATAATCTCATATCCTTTAATCATTATGCTTTGGCATACCAACAGTACTGACAATTCTCTATCAGATGACACCATTAACTCATTTTCTGTAAAAATGGACATTCATCCTTTCTCCCCTCTACGCTTCAAATATGTTGACTTACTTGATGAACCAATATAGAGAGGCAGCCAATACAGGAATGTGTAACTAACAAGCTTCCCAAAAAACAGGCTGAGGGAATACTCTATCACTCCCTGAAACAATAAAAAAATGTACATAGATAAGATACGTATGCATTCCTGCAATGTAAGTGCAAGTATGCATTCTTTTGCTAAAAGGTATATTGTCAGGATTATCAGCAAAGTACAATAAAATTAATTAAAAAATACATATATATAAATCAATGTCCATCTCTTCAATTCCAGTTTTCTACAGTTTACTTTGCTTGGTGGAAAACTGTAAGTTAAAAATAAATTGTTAAAAATTTCAAAAGGCAAGACAAGCAATAACAGGTTGTGTAACATACACAGAAGCAGTTTCCCTGGCTACATCATAATGGAAGATAGATGCTAATTCATAAAATTCAGTTTCACAGTAGTTCACATTTTTCTGAAGTCCTGCTAAATGTATAGTTTCAGGTGCCAACCAAGTTTCCTTCAGCTATACGTAAACAAAAACATTACCATGTCTTCTATATTACAACTGTCAAATATTTTGTTTAGATGCTTCTGTTGTCCACTTCTGCTATACACTTATATTTTTACACCTGCAGTAAAAACACAAATTTATCACAACTTTGTTACTTAAGTAGATAGGCTAAATAAAATTATATGTACAAAATTGATTTGATAATTGTGTTTTTTGTCAGAAGAAAAAAATTAAACACTTGATCAAACAATTCTTTATGTCCTCAATTTTGCCAACTTCTATATCTTGACCATTAAACCAACACATGTGAATACAAATTAAATAAATTAAAAAAAAAATTTTAATTATGGATCACAAATTCAGTCAACATTATTTAATGATATAATAAGTGTTAAAACTCATAGAACCATAACATTAAGCTATCATTTTCCTGTTACAAGAACCAACAAATTAACAGTGTGGAGCACCACTGAAGTTCGGGAAAAAAATTAATGACATGTTCCACATTAACTTTCTTCCAATATGGGGGGAAAAAACACACACACACAGGCACTAGGACCAACACACTATATTATGTAATGTTCAAACAACAAAAAAATTAATATTTTAAATACCTAACTTAACCACGAAATATGTTCCTTGTGAAAATGTAAATATTTCAGTAAGAGAAGTTTACTTTACAAATAGTGTCTCGACGTCTGGGGAGGTTGAAGGTGACCTGACCACGTGCCTGCCACTGTCTAGGTGGAAGGTGAAATGAGATTGCCCAGTAGTCAGTTAACCATGGTTAATTAACACATTTAAGAGCACAAGTACTCAGGGTGTTGTGGAATGTTCGGCAGATGTGGTTGGCAGGCATGGGCAAAGGATTTAAGCATGAAAACATTCTGCCTTACACAGTGCTGTTAAGAGTCACACTGCACACCTATAAATTAACACACTGAGATGCTTTAGAGTTAAACACTGGTTTATTGGTCATAGCCACCACGAGGTAAAATATTTCCAAATACACAGTCTGATAAAATGCCACATGCCTTCCACACTAAAATATATATTGTTACTGCGATTTTTTGGTGATTTGTGGTTTTTTATTTGGATGCACAAGAGACGTTCATGTCGAAGCGAGAGTTTGGAGGTGGGGGAGGGGTGTCCTCCTGTGACCCCTTCTCTGGATCCGCCTCTACATGGACGGCAAGCGATGCATGCGGCAGAACCTTGGCATCAGTTGGCGGGGAAAACTGCAGGACTTAGCGGAAGAAGTTGGACTTGGCTAGTGAAGCCTTAATTTCAGGTAAACATTTTGTCAGGATCTGTATACATGGGAAGAAAATACACTAGTTCAGCAGCTGGCCACAATCTATAGAAACTATAGACTATTCTTCTTGTGAATGCCATCAGCACTGCTCTTCACACTATCTGTCCTGGGTAGAATGTGTCACAGATGGTTTGCGACAATTGCTGAGTGACGCATGTGTACACATGCACTGCGCAGGAGTGCATCGAGCGTGACGGTGAGAAAGTTTTTGTTTCTCACTCCTGTGTGAGCAGTGTGATATTTATTAGACTTTTCTGCAAACAGTAGGATGTTGGGGAAAACATTGAGAAAGTTTTTTCTATTCTCATGACAGGTGTGCGCGAGCTTATAAATACTTAACTTCGGGCGATCTTGGCCTCTTTTTGTCTTCGTTCTTGATCTTGGTCGCTCTTCGACCGAGAAGATAGTGGCAAGAGGACACGTTTGTTGAAGGCCGGCAGCAGAGAGATGTCTATTACCATGTAGATAAGAAGCTTTTACATTTCCATTATGTAGGTAGAGTTAATTGGTAGATGTTCTAGGACCAGCACAACCAGTAGTTATAGTGTCTTTTACTCGTTCATGTACTGCAACTAACTAATTAAGTTCAGACTCCAGGTTTTGTTAAATGGGAACTGTATGCTAGTCTAAATGAATCTTTTGTTAAAGGTTACAGAATCTATGTTTAAAACTTTTTAGGTACTGCGAGGCAGCTTGTCAATGAATTCTATTTTGAGTTTATTTTTGTTGAATCCTTGACCGTGACTACTTTCCCTCTTTTGATATTCTTGATATGTCATTCACTATGTTATTTAGAGAAGTTTTTTGAATTGTAAACAAACTGGATCATTATTGTTACTATTCTTTGATGTGTGTTAAAATTGAACCATGAACCAAAAATGTTATCTCTTTTCTTTTTACTTAGGTAAATGGCTATATACCGTCTTTAGGAATTATAATTTTTATTATTTGGAAACTTAAACTATAGCTGCATGAAGAACTGTTGACCTCCACAATCATTCTGTCCTCCGCTCTATACCCTCTCGCATCAATATTTTAACGCTGTCAGTCTACATTGTGCCCCTCAGAATTACACTAGAATAAATTCTCACGTGAGCATCGCTGACTGGGATGCAGCTAGATAAGAAAACCAGAGTCGGCTGAGCCTGAAAGTCTAACACGTGGCAGGTCGGGGGCAGAGCGGCACTGTCCAATAACACTAATTAAACAATTCCTCATAGGGTGAGGGCACTCGTGGGGGCGAAAGTAAAGGTTCTGGTATTAATTAAATGTTGAACAGCACTACAAATATCAGTTGAACTCACAAAAGATGCAGGCCCCTCACAGGATGCATGTCTGTCCTTCACCACAGCTAATTGATGACTGACAACATGATGGCTGGAAGGCAACCTCAGGAAGTATCCCTCCGACCATTACAAAAAAATCCCTTAAATACCAATAATGTTGAAACAATAAAACAAGTATTATTATGCCACCCTTATCATGATAACAATTTACCCTTATCTGGTTTTAATTATAGTTCTGAAAATTAGAATTGTTTGACCTAATTCTGGTTCAAGGGACCGAGATAATAGAACATTGCCATCTTGAGGGGTTGGAGAATATGTAACATCACTTTCGGAGTGGTGGGATCGAACAGACACTTGCCTACTCATGAGCACTGCTCATCAGTTGTGAAGCCATGGAATGGTGGTTCGAGCTTCCGCTCGTCGATGTCCAGCTGTGCTGTGTTGTCCTCCATGTTGTCATGGTTACTGGCGGGGATGGAGGTGGTGAATCCTAGGAGTGGTGACTTCTCATTCGAGCCATCTTCTCCTACCCTCTTGGGAGTGTCGTCCCCTGCTGCTAAAATGTCACTGCCTTCTTCTTATCCTCCTCCTCCTGCTGTGACCCTCCATAATGTATCTGATTGGTGTTCACTAACTTCCTGTTTGAACTTCTCACAAGGTACACCGTCCTACCCATTCACACTACCACTTGTCGGGAGCCTGTCCATTGGGGTCCCAACCCTTCACAGTAGTTCCTAGGTGCTGACATCAGGGGATACACCCTCACATACACCCAGTCTCTTGTCTGCAATGGCAATGGTTGGTGGCTAGAAGTCAGTGTGATTCATTGGTGGCGTCCCTGATGCTGATTTATGGCCTGCTACTCATTGGCCATTCTTTCCTGCTTCTCTTTGGGGCTCTCCCCGTTTCTTCTCTTGCGTCCCATTTCCCAGGTAATAAAGTTTTACCACGGGACCTATTCAGTAGGGGACCTTCCTGTTACTTAGTTGGTCTAATTGTGTAGGTAGAATAGTGAGTCGAGCAGTTGTTTGTCCCACAGGGTGTGGTTCACTCCTTGTAGCAATTTCAATTGCACTTTCACTCCCTGATTGCGCCTCTCAGGTTGGCCCTGGGGTGATTCGTGGGCATGGTCACGTGCCGGACATCTGTTGTCAGCATAGCTGTTTCCACTTCTATCCCATGAACTGTGTGCCGTTGTCCGACAAGACTGTTTGAGGGTAGCCCCACCTAGGGAAAAATTTGTTCTGCAGTACCGTCCCTACCATGTGTATCCTTTCATTGCTGGTTGTGTACGCTTCTGTCAAGTGTGGGCACAAGTTCATCACTACCATGATGAAGCACTTTCCTTGAGGTGTTATATGGGTATGGGCACATGACATCTGGTGCGATGTCCTTGAAGGCTTGAAGGATCCTGTGGTGTTACACAAGTGTTGGAGTTCTTCCCCATCTCGTCACCTTGCCATCTTCTGTTGACACATGGTGCACTCCCTCACATCTCTGGCAATGCCCGGCCATCAGTAGTGCTTTTTGATCGCCCTCCATGTATGATCTGCGCCCGGGTGTCTAGCTAAGTCATGATGGTAGAAGAACAGTGCCATGGTGGTACCTCTTTTGGTGCATAGGTTTACCAATGTGTGTTCTCTCTGTCCGGGTGCTCTGTTTTGTGTGGTCCCATCTACTACTTGCCATGTATCACATGCTTCGTAAACAAATTTCTCTTTCTTCTACTCAGATTCTGTTGATGTCTGCTGGGCCCTCTGAACTTCCTCCTCCACTTATCCTGAGATGACGGAGGAGGGGTGGTGGTTTCTCCACGTATTCTCAGAAGCTGATTCACATACACGTGGTGTCCCTTCCCCTGGTTGCTCCACCCAGTGGCATCATGCCTGCCTCTCTCTTTCTCATGTCTAGGTATGTCTGGGTTGCATGATAGTTCATCCAGCAGCAGTTGGTTCGATTGTCCTGCCATGTACTGGATAGTGAACTTGAAAGACTGCATGAACAGTACCCAGCAAATCAACATGCCATTTCGCCCCTGAATGCTATGTAGCCATATCAGTGCCAGATTGTTGGTATGTACAGTGAATGGTTTGCCTTCCAGGTGGGGTGAGTACTACTTCATTGTCCGGACTATGGCGAGACGCTCCTGCTCATTTATGTGGTAACACCTTTCCGCCTCTTTGATATTTGCACTTGCATACTCAATCACCATCTTGTCCCGATTGTCATCCACCTGATACAGACCTACCCTTGTGCCTAATTCAATTGCTTCCATTTTTACAAACAGTGTGCGGTTCACGTCGATACAGACTTGGGTATGACACTGGGTAGATGCGACTTTCACTGCATCGAACACCTCTTTTGCTTTGGTGTTCCACCTATACTATATCTGGGGGGATAACAAATCAGTGAGGGGTGCCACGATCAGGGCGAAATAGGTACAAAGGGTCCAAGCCAGATTATCAACCTAACGTATCACTCAGCTGTTTGGGGTGCGGTTGGTTACCTTGTTCGCTTACTTTACTTACTAAATGTCCCAGAAACTCCAACTAAGACACCCCAATTTTACATTTTTGTGGTGCACAAATTATATGGTGGGTAGTTAATTTTTTTAGCACTAAGTCCTGGAGTTCAATATTCTCGTCGCAGTTCGTGGACCACACAATGTAGGCTGTCAAAAACTTCCCCATGTAATTCATTAGCACTTTCACCTTCATGTTTTGGAAAGTCGCATGTGCCCCTTTCAGTCCAAATGCCATGGCCTTAAACTGAAAACAATGGCCATCGGGTACTGTGAATGCTGTCTTGTGCCTATTCCAGAGGTTCACCTGTAGCTACCAGTACCCAGATATCAAGTCAAACTTTCTAAATACAATGACGTTCCCTAGGCCTGCTAATGCTTCCTCTATGCTAATTAGGGGTGGTGATAGGGTGTTAAAGTTACATCATTTACTGATTGAAAGCCCACACAAAACCTGGTAGTACCATCTTTATTGTCCACCAACACAACCTGGAAATTATACTTGCTCTTGGTTGGTTCAATCACACTGACTTGCAACATTTCACACACCTGTCTTTTGATCTCGCACTGTTGGGCTGCTTGTGTGTGGTGTTGATGCAGTGCATAGCCACCATCATCCGCTGCAGGGGTCCGTGGCTGTGAAGACTGCCCTCCACTCAACCACCCATGGGTTCCAAGGGGTTGGGGGCATCGTGCTGATGGCATAGGTGGTCTGCCACTCCTGCTTGCCAATATGAATCCTGGCAGCTCCCACCTTGATCACAGCATCTTGGTTGACAAGCCATGGCTGGCCCAGCACTATGTTCTCCGAAGCCCCCTCACCACGAAGGCTGGGGTTTGTGACACTTAATCCCACACATTCACTTCTACATCTGTCCATCCAACTGAGTCCCATTGTCCCTGACACGTCACCAGTTGCACTGTCCCTTGTTGTGGTTCAATGTTTTTTACAGCGACAAGTCACGGAGTCACAAATACATGGCTAGCTTCCATGTCAATCAGTTGGGCTGTCTGTGTGCCATTCACCTCCACTGGTCGTAAAGCTCTGGTTCACCACAGTAGTGAGTGTCTTTAGCAGCACCTTCCTGTCCGGTCCAATAAGGGGGGAAGGGGGGGAAGGTCCCTGGTCCCCCTCAATGTCTGTTTCCCAACTTATCACATTCTGCTTCCTTCATCGGACAATCAAAATGACAGTGGTGCGTCGGTTGGGGACAGTAGCGGCACTTAGGTGGACACAGTGGGGTTTTCATTACTCGTGCGGATGGTCCCTCTATTGTCTGTTGTCCACCGTTGGGTCCGTGTTGGTCATCTGGTGCTGGTTGGTGAAGGGAGAGGTGGCTTTGTCATGATGGTGTTTCCATGCAGTGATATGTCCCTGATCCCAGACACAAAGTATATCGTCGAAACCACAGTCCCACGACTGCTCTCAGTTGAGGTGGCTTGGCACACGTACTTCTCCAAGGATCCTGGCAAATAGCTTCATGAACAGTTGTAAATCCTCTCTGATGAGTTCAGTGATAGTGGGTGCTGGGCAGATCGTGCGAAACAGTTGGACATTGCAAGCGATAAATTTCTCCACATTCGTCTGGTTGCTTTGAGTTTACCCATGAAACCTGGCACAGCAAATTTTCAGCTGATAATATTAGAGTATAGAGACAGCAGAAGGTGGCAGAACAAATATTGTATATTTAACCTTATGCTGTTTTTTTTGCTGAAATACTGATGATAACATTTAATATCCTTATTCCCAGCCTCATGTGGTTCCTCTGACAAATGTCACATGGGTAATTTCGTGTTGCAGATAATAAATTCACTAAGCTGTAAAATTTTGTAAACTGTGTTTGTGAGGTTGTAACAGCCATACAATTTATTCCAGTATGCCCAATTGTTTTCTCAGCATGAGTCAAAACTACCAACACTGACTGAATACCCACTGGAAATAAAAAAAGTGAATGAAAATATTTTATTAGACTATTCTCTTAAATCCAGTTCCTTTTGCTGCTCTTTCTAAGTCAGATAAACGCTGGCTTTCTGAGTTCCCATATGCACTCGAGCCAAAGTTTTACTTTAGACTATTAAAGTTTACGGTTTTTTTTCTTTGCATTACAATTTTTGCTGCGATACATTGGGATCTTTTTTGTTCCGTGTGGTTTTGTTTTCTTTCCTATGGCAAGAATCACATCACAAATAAAAATATAGATTTAGGGCTTTCAAATGTATCCCCACTTTTAAGTTGGAAGCTCATGGGGACGAATAGCCAACTAAAATTAAATCCAAGGAATACATCCATTCCCGAGGCTATACTTGAGTCCATGACCTTTGGGTTGGCAGGCAGGCAGGCAAGTTAAAACCTACACAACCAGGGCTAGCAATAAAAATTCAGTTATCACATGCATTATGTATTAACAATAATAAAGTGTAAAGGATATGTAATATGTAGAAAATATCCAGAACAAATTCGAAAAACCTAATGTATGCATGAAGGATAGAAAGCCTGAACTTCAAAAAAGAATGATCAGCAGAGTTTTGTGTTACCTGGGCAAATGAGCTGATGAGCTGATGAATCTCTGGCACTGAAAGAGTACTGGTTTCTGTCAATGTGCTTATGACTTCTCCATCTATCATTGCTAATTGTAAAAACTAATTTATTTCCATTGCCTCTGTCCTGAAAGGTTTCTGTGGGATTCTGCTGTGAGGCGTTGTTAGTAACCTGACATGCGAATTACATGTTTTCCGATCTTGAAAGATTTTTGTCATGTAAAGGGGCAGGCTGGGGCAGATAAACCCTGTGAACATGGATACACCAATATAGGCTTATCCTATTTACTGTGTACCAAATAAGTTCATGGTGATCCATGGCAGTGAATTTAAAATTACACCTATTAGCAAAAAAATTGGTTAAAAATAAACTATATTTCAAAGACTGTAACTGATTTAGTAATACAGATAAATTTTTTTTTTTTTTACAGTATTTAGTAGATACTTTAATGTAGTCTAAATAAAAACTACTGGACTTTATTTTAAGAGAATCAGGACTGCAAAATATTTCGTCCAGTGGTAGAATGTTCAGTAGAGAATTAGACCTTCATTGAAGTTCCTCAAAATCCTTAAGTTTTATCATGATTTATGCGCTTACATGACTTAAGAAATGGAAATTATTTGGAAGGTGTGTGGATTACCTCCTGCAAAAGAATTTTTGATAAATTTGAGCTCGAAAAGAAAATTTCGGGTTTTTGGATTTTTGCACTATGACGACGTGATCCCGCCCACTGTGCGACCACAGAGTACTTAATAATACAGAGGGGCATCACTACTCAGCAAAAGTGCCGGAAAGCTGCCATTCACAAATCCAATAAGCACCTGGTAAACCTACTTGCCTGCTGGGAGCCCAGCCAATAGGGAATCTTTTGCAGCATGCATGTAGCCAATCAGACACAAGGCCTTTTCCCAGAGCGAGAAACAATCAATCAGATAATGGGTATACGCGTATATGCACACTTCAAAGGAACCACCATGCTATTTCGCCTCTGCGTGCTTATCTACTCTGTGTTGCGATGGTGTGAGGTGTTGCATATTAAACAGAGATGTCAGTATTATGTAACTACTATCAAGATACTAAAAATAATGGCCACATTTAGCACATTTAAAACAGACAAACATGCATGGTTATGTTGTTTACGTATACATATTATAAAACTCAACGTCTCTCTGTCTGTTAGTGCGCTTATCACTCAAGAACCACTTACCATATTGACATGTTTTTTTTAAAATTCATAGCTATGTTCTCTAGCCAGGTTTTAGTATATATTTTGTTACGTAAAGTAACATAAGGAAAAAGCAGTAACGATAATAGTGAATCAAGTCGGAAAAAAGTTTGCAGCCAGCGTGCTCTCTTGCAATACCCTGTCTAAACCAATTCCTGCCTATACTTTAAGAGATATCAAAAGTTTTATCAAAAAGTAGTTTTTCGAGAGTCGGTTGGCCGTATGCAGACGTGGAGAGCCATGGCGGTGGCGGGTGCGGGGGCACAGGACACACACACACACGTCGCGTGCGCTCGGCCGGCACTCAGTTGAGTCACGTCGTTAGTAACAAACTAATCACGTTCGAGCATGTACGCGTATTTATTCCGAGTTTACTGCAAATTTTGATTTTGATTATTTATTTTAAAAAAACCTAAACAATAATTCTGTTGTCCACGCGAGCAGAGCTGTGGGCACAGCAGCTAGTGATGTATATACTCATCTTGGATTTAGCACTGATATTAAAGTTAAATTTATTAGACCTAATATTTAGTACATCGAGATTTATAAATGTATGCTCGTTGAAGAAGTTGTATGATAGCATCATGTGAAAGAATACGTGTCTTAGCAGTTTGTGGTAAATGTGATCGCGTTGAAGGTTACATATATCTGCTAGCAATTTTCATGTAAAATTATAAATTTTTTTCCATAATTAAATATAATCTTATTTCTGAAAGTGATGCAAGGTTTGATCTACTTCAATGGCGGATGGTGTTTGGTCACAAATTGTGCTTGTGTTTCCTTGCACTGAATATCAAGTAATAATAATCTTTAAGGAGAGGTATGGTGAACATTCATATACAAAAAACTGGACACACCAATAAAAAATGAAGACACGTTAGCTTCGGAAGAACGATTAATTGGTGGATGTCCCGGCCAGGAAACAAACAGACGCAGTTTTAGACTTAACACAAGTGAGCCTTTAGCCAGGCACCAGACGACACTGGTGAAAATGTACGCCAAATAATTGTCAATTTACATTTACCACGGAATAGGATTTAATGAACATATGCATTATTAATAACACATTTTAATACAACTGTAACACCCATACAGAAACGTTCAACACTTCTTAACTGTTTCAGTACTAGCCTAAATACCAAGAGAAATAATCATGGTTCAAATGTTGCAATAAGTTTACCAAATTAGTGCCCAAATATTTTAATGTTGCAGGCCCTCAACAATATCTTTGGCAGTTACTTTTTCACACATCAGCATGCAATAGAAGATAAAATAGCCCAACTAGGAGCTGATTTGCTGTGGATTGTCAAATATATCTTTCATAACACATACCAAAACCACACCTCTTTGATTTACACAGACGCATCAGCTTAAACCTGAAACTTATATCACTGCATACACAACTTTTTTGTTGAAAGATAGAAGTAAATGTGTAAACATTTTATCATATTATAATACACTCTTTGCAAGTCATTTATTAGGAATCTAAAATAATTTACATAATAATTAATACAGAAATATTTATTCACTTTTACGGCACAGACATGAAAATGAGTTTGTAAGGGAACTAAATAATATGCAGAAACGTTTATACTAAAAATGTCAAAAATATAGATAATATACTAGAATATTCACTTGTACGAAGACACGGGTTCCTTCCGCCACTAACTACAGACACTTTTGAAAGAAATCTTTAGAAAATTTAGCCAAAAATTATTTTACTTATGAACGTTAAAAAAATAAGTGGCAAATGTTTTTAATGTAAAGTCTTCCTACCCCAATATTTGCTATATATGAGACACCATAATATTAAACAAGGATGCATCAAACAAGTAAAACAATTTCCTTGATGTCAGATACCTAACAAGGTGACTGTCTCCCTGCTCTTTTAAAGGACTTGTTTCCTTAATTGCGGATCAATGTGGAAACAAACAAACTTATTATGATAATAAAAAATTGTTGTATTGTTGAATGGGAACAACAGAAGCTAGAAAGAAAATCAAGAAAGAGCAATCATCCAATACTTTGTTTGGAATTCACGCAAACAAATATCAATTAATTAGGATGTATGGAGTATTTGCGTGTAACTATGTCTAACTATGTGCATTTAAAGTATTTTAGAAAAGAAAAAATTACACCACAAAGAACTGTCATACCAAAAAGGATTTTGTTAGAAAAAAATTACGTTTAGTTTCATATAATATTAAGTACCTAAGATTTGCATCACTGCCTTCTGCTCATCGTTTGAAAATGTGATAACATAACTAAAGCAAAAGTCTGGTTTAACGAATGAGTGCAACCTGTGTTATGCAGCTTACTTTCAAACTTATTAGATGAGATAAATTCAATATTAGAACAGATGGTTTGTATACATGCATTTAAGATATTATAGCGAATACACGCAATTTGTGTCTAAAATCCCTTTTTACATGTAAATATAAGTACAATTACTCATTTCAGCTAAAGTTGTCAAAAGGCAGTAAAATTTTAAACAATGAAATAAATAACTAAAACATTGAATTATTGAGAATTTAAACAAAAAAAATATAGCTAGAAATTTTACCATTAGAGATAATACAAAAGTTCAAAAACAAGTTGCTTACGACCTCACGTGGAAGATTTCGTAACCATCTGCAGGAACAGCAGAAAGCCCGTATGGAACCACCTCTACGAACTCTAGTATTAATTTTGTAATTAAAATACTTGAGAATGCTCTCTTTCAGAAGTATGAAACTTTTATATTTCTGAATTTTCATGACTAGAATTTTTTGTTGTGTGAATATGCTTTCATCTAGGATATAACATGCAATATTAAAGAGCATATTAATTGCATTTTATGACGAATCTTATAATCAAGTAAAACATAAAAAGGCAAAATACTGTTAGGTGAAATGCAATTTTCATATTTTAGGCAGAACACCATTAGGGAAATCACAGTATTTTCATGAAAGTGTCATTTTAGGCTAAATGCTGTTAGGCAAAAAAGTCCATTAGGAAATTTGCCTTTAGGCAATTCACTGTTAGGAAAATTGCTGCTAGGGAAATTTTGTTAGGCAAAACATCATTAAGCAAAACACCATAGGGAAACTGTCTTTGGGAAAAATGCGGTTAGGCAAAATGCCTGGCACTCTTTAATAAGGTTTGCTTGCGTGGATGTGCCACTATGGGGCATACATTCCTTCCATCATTCATAGCTGGAAGACAAAGACTAAGGCCTTAGTAGCAGTGTAGGCAACAGAGCCAAGTTCAGTGAACACGCAGCATGCCCCGATGGCACATTATAAAGGCCTTTGCTCAGCTGGAAGAGTTTGAGAGAGCTTGCATTGTCAGCCTCTGAGAGGCAGGTTGGATGTTTCGGCGCATTGCTCATCACTTGAACTATTCTGCCTACACTTGCATTGGTGATAGATGCAGTGGGAACAGGAGGGTACACACAATCATTGAGAAGGCTCAGGTTGACTCTGTCAGACCACCAGCAGGGAGGATTGTTTTATTGTGCGATAGGCTATTAGCACTCCATGAATGACACTGCACACCATCCAAGGACATGTCACTGCTACTGGAGATACACTTGTGTCCACCAGTACCATATCCAGGTGGTTAACACAGCAGAATCTGTTGTTGCAGCATTCCTTATGACGTCTACCATTACGAACTGAGTGTCGCCGAGCATGTGTGACCTTCTACCAGGAATGGGCAGCATGGCAGCTTGCAGATTAGCGATGAGTGGTGTTCAGCGACGAAACACGGTTCTGTCTGTATACAGATAGATGATTGCTAAATTATAGTCTGGAGTTATCCTGGCCAGTGCAGTGACCTGTGTTTCATTGCAGAGCAGCACACTGCCCCAAAGAGCAATAACATGGTGTGGCGTGCCATTTCCTATGATTACCCCACCTTGCTGGTGGTTATTGAAGGAACACTGACGGCGTGGCGATAGATAAAGGAAATTCTGTGACCATGTGTGTTCCCCTTCCTGGTGCCAGTTGAAAACCTCAATTTCCATCAGGATAATACCTGACCTCGCACAACACGGTTATCTCTGACTTGCCGTTGTGATGCAAACATGCTTCCTTGGCCAACAATTTCCCCAGACCTCTCGCTCATAGAGAACATTTGGGACCTGGTTGGACGGCAACTTCGGCCAGCTGTAATTATGGCAGATTTTGAGGGTCAGTTGTGCCAACTGTGGCAGGACCTTCCTCAGGAGAACATCCAAAGTCTGTATGACTCTTTGCTCGACCGTATCGCCGCTTGTCTTCCTGCTATGGGTGATCTAACATCATACTAAGTGCAGCCTGCAAGTGTTGGTACCCTACAATATATGCTTGGTGTGATACAATATTCTGATGTGTTCTGTATACATAATACTATGTCCTGTACCTGTACCCAATTATGTGCCCCTGCAATGATACTTTCAGCATAATCAATTCTTTTGTAAATAAGTATAAGTTATATAAAAAAAAAAAAAAAAAAAAAAAAAGGAAAATAGTTTTGCAAAATTATGTAGTATAAAATATCATGTTTTGTTTCATGTACATATTATGCACATGTTATATTTCATCTATATGTTTATATATATACATACACTGTAACATTGCAGTTCACTAAGGTCACTGGGTTTAATTTAATTTTTTTTTATTTCCCCAAAATTTTGGGTAGTTATTTTTAAATGCAGTTTTTATACAGTTGGTTATGTCTATAGACTTATAGGATAAAAAACAAAAGGAGAATTGTCCAATCTAATTTTTGTAAAGGGTAATATAGGTTATTTTGTACTAGTGAATTAATTCAGTCTGTTTGATATCGCAAGGCATTCATTTTATATTTTTTTGGGGCTGTATGCTAATATTTTTTTGCTGTGGAGTTTAGTTTGTTATGCTGTGTAGGTAGGAAAAAATGTCAGATTGGAACCACGGTGTCGGCAGGTATTTAGGTCGGCGGTGGCACGATACATCAGGCAAGCGGGCTAGGCCAATCAGGAATCAGCTCGTTTGTCAATGTGGGTACCTGGCACCATGACGTGGGCAACAGAAATTATCGCGACACCAGACGGGAAGGTCGTGTTGGTGGTGGTCCAGTAAAAAGGTGTTAATGTAGTGTATCAAGGAGGAACAATTTAACTCGCGTAGGTCGAAGGTCGCGCAGAGGAAGTTTTACCAAATCGTTTGGACTAACCTACATAAAAATTTGAATCACCATGTAAATTTTTAGGACCTAAATGAGGCGGCTCAAGCCCTTTTAGCTAGGAACTCTTGCTTTAGCTCATACGGTATGCGTGTACATGACTGGACATAAGTTTCTATACCTCAGTTTAACTGAATGCAGTAATTTGGTGGCACAAATTTTGCAACTTTGCAAGTGCCTCGCAATAAAAATTTTGTTATGAATCAAAGTGAAGTGTTTCCTGTAACAAATGCGATTTTTACAAAGTAAAAATAAATTGACTTTGAAAACAACATAATTCCTGGTCTTTGTCACTTCAAAATTTATAACAAACATTAAATTATCACCCAGTGAACAGGTTATTATTTTAGCATGGTTTAACTGTGTATTTCGTCACAGCTGGTAAAAAGGCTGCAAAAGTTAGAATGAACTTCGTCGTCGTTAGATATCGTGTTTCTTTCTAAACTGCTGGCCAGGAGGCCGGCTATGTAATAACACATATATATGCTCATACACCCCTTGTGTTTTACATACATTCAAATGGAGTCTACCACAACATGAAAGTACCAAAACTGTTATTTTAAAAATTAGCAAAATAATTCAGTGAAAAAATATTTTCAAGAATGTTACTCCACAAAGTTAAAGTATATATACATTCTTCCATTCCTATTATTAAAAAAACTAAGGTCAGATTTTGGAGGGGAATTTGAGGGTCCAATTAACCTTGTGTCCAGTGTGTCCCCACTCTTCCTTACGAAAACTCAATTGAATTACATTTTACATGTTTACTATTTCTTACCAACCATTGCAAATGCAGCAATGCTGTAACTGTTTTTAATTCATATAGGTTATGAAATAAATATAATTCATAGACAATATAGAAGTGTAAGTTTCATTTAATCAAAACTAGAATATTATAATATTATTATTAAATGTTTGTTCTATATGATTTATTAACAAAACCGGGAAATGTTAACTTAAACATTGGGTGATTTTTCAAATGACTCTTTCTAAAAGTGTGAAGATACCATGCATAAACTAACAATAAATTTGCATTAAAATTTTTTATAATCACCTTTAAAACCTGAGTTGTCAACATTAAATTTACATATTATAAGTTTAACAAAAACTTTTTATACCAATTCATAAAGCTAAAATACATCCAGTTCGTTCCTTTTCAGTTAAAACTTCCTGCAGAGGAATAATTTAAAGAAGACGTTAATGATATTAAAATGTTAACTGTTTCAAACGTAATTCTAATTGAAGAGAGTGGAGTCGCAGGTTGCATGCTGCCTGTATTTGTTCTACAAGAACGTTACAGTTCTCCACAGGTGTAAAGTACACACAACTCCTGATGTGGCCCACAAGAATAAATGTACTGGCGTGAGGTTGGATGACTGTGGTGGTCATGCCACAGGGCCACATCTCTCAATCCACTTATCACCAAATGTGTCAGTGAGGTGTTGGCGAACACAACAGTTAAAATGTGGCGAGGCACCATTATGGTGAAACCACATGTAGACTCATACATTCATAGCATATATTCTAGCAGCTGGAGCAGCTAGTTTACCAGAAAGTTGCAATACACCTGGCTGTCTAAACGAGCTGGAAGGATAAAGGGTCCAATAACTTGTTTGTAGATTATGCCAGCCCACATGTTTATAGTAAACTGTTGTTGGTGATGTGTGGCCACTACTGCATGTGGATTTTCTTCTGCCCACATGCAGCTGTTGTGGGTATTGAAATAGCTATCTCTCGTTAAACACACTTCATTTTCAAACAGCACACATGATGAAAACTCTGGCTCCGCAATGCACTGCTGCATAAACTACAGTGCAAACCACATATGGGGCTTAAGTCAGCTGGTCCAAGTGGCTGTACCTTTTGCATGTGGAATGGATGAAGTCTGTTGACGCAGCACTCTCCACACAGAAGTATGGCATATGTCCATATTTTAAGCGTTTGCACATGTTCGCCTCAACTCTAATGGGGAAGCATTCCTGATAAAGACGTGTTGCTATGTGCCCACAGCATCTACCTTTCCCGTACAGCATATGCATTGCATATCCACCAGTTCTGATGATAAATAAGCATCCATGACTAGTCTGGTGTATGATGTGAAGTTACAGTGAACAAACAACAACTGTTTCGACTCGGGCAGCGACAATAACGCAGGTTTATGTAGTGGAATGTGGTGAGGGAAAGACGTAACAAATTGCACATAGCATATGCAGTCGAATATGGCTCTCAGTACTTTTGATACTGCCTACCTCTTCGGGACCAAAGTAAGGCTCTGTAACTGGCTCTTACGTTCACTAGCTACAGATGACTGCATGAACAACAGCATGCATGTGATATGCATGGCGTGGAATGCCTACCTCCCAGGTAAGTGGAAATATTTTACGATGCCTGGCATCTCAACAAAGCGTCTCTGGACATCCTTTCTCTGACAAAAGTTGTTCCTCATTACATTACCTATCCTATCACCCCTGGAAATTTATCACAATGACCCTGTGACATTCTGTATATTTCTGTACCTGACCACCTTGACTACTGATAACGACAATGGGGCAGAGAACTCCTGTTATTTAAAAATTTATATTGTCTGAAATTTTCCAGGTCCACACCATTTTGGATACAGTATGTTCCACTGCCGCCGCCACCGCCGCCGAACCCTCATACGCCAACGAATGGCCTTGGTGTCATGAGACCGAGAGTCTAGACTCCCATAACTCACAGGGTGTTTGTAAAACAAATGCACCCAGACACATACTTAAATCATTGGATCTGTGGCGGGGTGCCATGTAGCTGTTTCTTTTTGGGCACCAGGCTCATATTAAAGCTGTTAATTTGGGGTTGCCTATTTTAAAGTAAAGTTATGTATTTTTGTGTTGTGCAGGGGAGTGAAGCTTCCCAGGCTGGAGGTGAATGTCAGTGTCGTGATATTAGAAGAGTATTTTCCTCCCCCACCCCCCCATTTATATATTAATGTATGTGTATGTATATACAGGGAATGGACAAAATAATATGAACACCTGACATTTACCTAATATTTATTTATTAATAAGGTGTTGGGCCACCATTTGCTTTTAGAACAGCTGCAATTCTTCGCGTAATAGATTCGTAGAGTTTCTGAATAGTTTCCAACGGAATGTTGCCCCATTCTTGAACCAAAACATCCGCCAATTGCTTCAATGATGTTGGAGATGGAAATCTGCTCCTCACTCTCTGCTCTAAAACTCCCCATAATGGTTCAATTATGTTGAGGTCTGGTGATTGTTTAATGATATTCTGATGCTCCTCAAACCAAGACTGAACCTTTTTGGCTGTGTGTATGGGCGCCTTATCATCTTGGAATATGGCAGTGTTTGGCAGCAATATGCTAGTCATAGTAAGAACTTCATCATTGAGGATGTCGAGATATTCATTCGCAGTAATCCGGCCAGTGAACGGAATGAGAAGACCAGCTGAATACCATGATATAGCCGCCCAAATCATAACGGAACCTCCCCCATTCTTGACTGTAGCAAGCAGGCAGTCCGGATCGTACGCTTATTTTGGAGTTCTCCATACATAAACCCGGCCGTTTGTAGGAAACAATGTAAACTATGATTCATCGGACCATACCACATTCTTCCATTCATCAAGTGTCCAGGTTTTATGATCGTGGCACCACTTCTTTCGCAGCTTAGCGTTGGCTTCCGTTATAAATGATTTCGTAATTGCAGCTTTTCCATGAATGTTAGCATTGTGGACCTCCCGCCGTACTGTTTTTGTCGAAACAGTATTACTCAAGTGAGTGTTGAGTTCTACTGTCACTTTTGCCGCGGTAGTTTTATGTTGTCTGGCCACAATTATTTTTAATGTTTGTCGGTCTCTGTCAGTTAACTTTGGATTTCGCCCACTATTCCTCTTCACCGATGATGTTTTACCATGTTTTGTGTATGCTGTCATTACCGTGGATACTGTCGCTTGTGAAACGTTTAACAATTCAGCTGTATTCGTCACAGACGCTCCGGCTAAACGACCACCAACGATTTGTCCTCTTTCGAAGTCTGAGAGATCGCACATTTCACCAATCGCTTGTTTTAACCATCGCAGAACAAAGCGTATAATACACTGAAATATAACCTACAAGATTTGGCACGTAAACTGTGCAATACATACGCGTCACATTATTTACACGGAAGCAGTGTTGCCAACATGCAACAAAATGTACTACAGTAGAATCCCGATAATTCGTATTGTCAAGGGACTGAATGTTAAATATGAATTATCGAGATATTCAAATTAGCGGGATTACCAATAATCGGGAGCAAAAAAAAATACATAATAACGAGATTAATGCAAATTTGCATTAATATATAATGATAAACGCATGGCTACATATTATGTATACATATGTACTGTATATATAAATCAATAATTGCATCCATAAAAAAACACATTAAAAATTCACATTAAAAAAAATCTGTAATTTTCTTTTGGTGCAAACCTTTCAGACGGGTATTGTCCATGTCTTTGTCAAGCATGTTCAAAGCAGAAAATACTTCATCGCCAACGTCTGATTTCGCTAAGAAATGGCGCACGTTGTTGATGTATTGTTTAGCCACTTTAGGTGTAATTGTCAGCACATCACCTTCGTCATCACCTTCACCATCAATGTCCTGAGATGGAGCCAAACATTTCGTCATCAGTTAGAATCCCCGCTACCGCTAGGCCATCGTCAAAATGGACAAAATCTTCAAAAGTTATAAAATTTTCTTCATTTTGAGGAAGACGATTCCAATTCACAGGGAATTCTAAGTCTTGTTCAGTAACTGCTGATGAAAGTTCCACCTTCGTGAATCCACAGCACGAAAAATGTTTTTTATTGTGCTTTCGCTAACACTTTGCCACGCCTTGTGAGCAATGTTCATGGCTGAAAATAAGGTGATTTTATGATCCTTCCCATCCTCGATGCTGTCAAGGAGTTGCATCACTACTTCCTTGCGGTAAAAGGTTTTGAACGTTTTAATTATGCCCTGGTCTAGAGGCTGCAGCTTAGAAGTAGTCTTGGCAGGCAAAAACACAACATTAGCATGACTGAGCGGTGGGGTATTGTTGTGAGCTGTACAATTATCCATGAAAAGCAGAATTTTTCGCTGCCTTTTCTCCATATCAGCATTCACTGATTGTATCCATTGCTNGTACAATTATCCATGAAAAGCAGAATTTTTCGCTGCCTTTTCTCCATATCAGCATTCACTGATTGTATCCATTGCTTGAATAATTCGCCCGACATCCACGCTTTTTTGTTTGCACGATAGGTCATCGGAAAAGTTTTTATGTTTTTAAAACATCTTGGTTTGGCTGATTTGCCTATCATGAGCGGTCTTAATTTCTCAGATCCATCCATGTTGGCGGCCAACAATATGGTTACACGTTCTTTACTATTTTTTTCCGCCATGACACTTTTCTTCCTTAAAACACATTGATCGGTCGGGGAGACACTTATAAAATAACCCCGTCTCATCGGCATTAAAAATGTTGTTGGGCTCATAAGAATCGATTATTTCTCCCAATTCGTCTTTCCACTCAGAACAAACGTCGGCCGATACACTCGCACTTTCCCCACTATGCTGCTTCAATTTTATGCTGTGCCTTTTGTTAAACCTATCAAACCAACCATCACTCGCACAAAAGTCTTTAATTCCCAATTTTTCTGCGAACACTTTTACTTTTTCTCTTAAAATGTTTCCTCCAACTGGTACATTTGAATTCCGTGCTTGCAATAACCACTTTTTAAAATTATCTTCTAGTTGTGGATACTCACCAGTCTTAAAGCGCTTTACTTTGCTGTCCGATTTCTGGGAAGCGATCTTGTCCCTGTTCTTCAGAATTGATGTTATTGTGGAAGGAGGAACGTTATCACGTTTGGACACGTCAATTTGTTTATCACCACCGGCCACAGCGTTAATGATTTTTTTTTCTTCTCTAATTGAAAGACACTTATTAGCTCTTTTCGGAGGCATGACTAAGACCGAACTGACTAACTTTTCACTCGCTCTGCTCCTTCCTACCCTCTCATAACCGTAGACCGGACAGTAAGGCGCCTCTTAGTTCTGAGAATCACAGACACATCATCTCACAGCCTACTCGGCGTCATTACCTGCCCTTCAAACCCTCCTACATCCCTCAGCACCCTTCCGGTCTTGCTACCCTGCCCGAATTGCATAAATCTAAAGCTGGTGTACAGTCTAGGGTTCAAAACATTACGAGTTAACGAGATTTTTAAGTTTTAAATAAGAATTATAATACGTTTTAACTGAGCTCGAGCACCAAAATAAATACGTATTATCGAGGGAACCGGAATACATTGTTTTTTTTTTTTTACGAATTAAAGGGATTTTGTCAAGGGACCGGCAAATTTGTATGAATTAGCGGGATATACGAATAATCGGGATGCGAAATATCGGGATTTCACTGTATATTGCATGGTGTTCATATTATTTTGTCTATCCCCTGTGTGTGTGTCTATATATATATATATATGCATTGAGGACGTTTAGTCTTTTAAAGTTTTTCCCTATATATTGAATTAATAACTTACTAAAACTGCATCTATATATATGGGTATATATGGGCAATTCCATGAGAAAATGGATATCAATATGAAAATTTTAAATGTACCAAATTTCTTTGTAAAATATGCCAAAAATGTATGAAAGTGTGTGTAGTTTTATGTTTACAAGTGGGATTAACAATGATTTGTAAAGTTTAAATATTTTGCACAAAACATTTCATTCATGTCAATAGTTGCCGGTTTCTTCATTATAAGTGTGTGTACAATCTAGAAGTCTTTGACAAAATAAAGAACAGATAGAGAATGTTTATTTTTGTTGTGTTTATATTCTTATACGCTAAAGGGAATAGAAAAGAAAAAGAATGCTGTTTATTGCAGAAGATAATATTTTTAATAATTATGTTTTAACAAGATGTCCAATGAAATGTAATTCTGTTACCAAAAACGTGTTTTTTTCTTTTTATTACCTTAACAAGGAAAAATAGAGTAATGAAATGCAGGATGTTAGATAAACATGCATGATTTTTATTAAAATTTTATTTTAATTCTGTATTAGGTTAGTTGTGGTAACAGAATTGCAAGCAAAGTTAACTGAATTACAAATAATAGTAACAGAATTACATTAAGCATTACAAATCTTTCTCTTTGTTCAAATTCATAGAGAAAATACTGTTCTATTTGATTTTTGTTTTCCAAGTTGGCAGCAAGAAAAATATAATAAAGCAAAAGTAAAAGGCATATAGAAAAAAGGTTCATATGGAGGGACTGTCTCAAAAAGAGGGAATAAAAATGAAGATATTAACAGAGAAAAAGTCTGAAAACATAGAGAGACAAGAAATAAATTAATGGAAATGCAAGGCAATCCAGTAAACCCATCACCTCAATATATAAGCAAAGCTGAACAAATCACCAAGGAAGAGGAAAGCTATATTAAAACTTCTAGTTGATGAAGAATTACTTATACTAAAGAATGTATTGCAAATTTCTATAATGTAACATCATGGGTATGCCTAGGATCAAAAGAGTGACATTATTATTGTGCGTTCTGAAGTACAAAGGAGAAAGTTCAAAAGCATTATTTAGTAACCACTTTGATATAGACATATTCTGTTTACTGTGAACAGTTTCCTGAAACAAAGATTTAGTTTTCAAACTTAGCTGCACTTCGTCCACAGCATATCTCGTTACAGAGCAGCATTGCAGAATTGTCATGTTTTTGCAAATACCATGAGAATGTTAGGTTGCTGTTAGAGGCAAGGAAACATGAACTTAACCTCCCACTAAATGCTAACTTTTCATTGACATAATTTTACATGACCAAGGTGATGAAATATGCATGCTAAGAAAATGTAAGGACTGTATAAAATGGGATATACTAAAGCCACAAGATGAGAATGGTTTGAATGCTATGAGCTGGAATCATGGACAACCACTGATGACAGAACTGATAAAGAGAAGACAGAAGAAACAGTGACTGAGGGTTGAGAGCTGCTAAGAAATCAGTTGCCCCATTTCTTGTTCCATACATACATTAAAAAGGTTCAGGCTGCTACTTTCAAAAGTGAAAGAAAAAGTACAGCATCTAATTCAGAGAAGGCTGTGATATACACATACGTAGCTGAGAATCACACCACAAAAAGTCAAAATGAAATTCAAAGTGCATTTACATGTTGGGCTTATGGACAGGATACATTGTTCACAGTATGTGCATGGTCTCAAAATGGAAACCTCTGCCTTGTGATGATTTCTGATTATATGGCTCATAATGAGTATGCACTAAACACTGTTGTTAATATTGCAGCAAAGAAAATAACAAGAATTTGGACAGTTTATTATGAATTCGTAATATTCAATGATGGTGCAGCTAGTCATTTCATAAACAGAAATACACATTGGATAGTGTGATGTATTACAAGTGTATATACAACAAAGTCTCTTGGAACTTCTTTGCTACAAGTCATGGGAAGGGATCCATGGATGGGATCGGTAGTGAGGTCAAGAGAGCAGTCTGTATGAAAGTTATGACCAACAAAGCAAAGCTGAACTCTGCTTCTGACTTTGTAACTGCAAGGTTCCAACTAGCCTGGAAAACCTGGCAAAGTCAGGGAAAATTGTTCCCTTAGTCTCTTTTAGAATATTTTAGTGCAAAAATCACAATTTTTATATACATAAATACAGTAAAACCTCTTTTTTACACTTTTCAGGGGATGGAAATAAAAAATTTCAAAATCAGGAAAATATAAAATGTGATAAATGATAGGAGAAGCTACTGTATCGCCTTAAACTAAAACTTCAAAGCACCACATATATCTGTAAGAGATCGCACAGATTTTTAACCTCTAATATTTTAGAGTAACTATTGAAAAGACAAAATAATTTTTCAAGTTACTAAGTATTCTATGTTCACGATTTCGTTTAGTAGCTGAACCCCTGAATATGATCCAACATAAACCAAGTTTATATGCCAGGGACCAAAGTACGGTTACATTGACATGGGTTTCTGAAAGTTGAGTTTAGTGAGGTTTAGACCACATGAATTGGAGTGAAACCGCACTTTCATTGTTTAGACCTCATAAAATACAACTTTCAGAAACCTATGTTACCGAAACCATACTTTCACCTTGGCATATAAACTTGGTGACTATATCTAAACATTAGGTGGCGTGGCCAATAAATATATTATCATCTTTCAGATGTTAATCAAGATAGTATCATAGGTTTGTTTCCCTGCCGCAGCGCACGCACATCATCATCTCGTGTTTTGAACATTGCCGAAAGAATAGTGTTATGTTTATATTATGTACTCATGCCAAGCTGTTACAAACGTGTTTATTGATTTAGCGTAAGGAAACAACTATAATAAATCAAGCTTTTGTAATGATCATTGCAAATATTATCATTGTTTTTCGTGCTACCCCGATCACATATTTTTTACGAGCCCTTTTGCACTAAACATTTTTTACTCTCGTTTTGTTTCTACAGAAGCAGTGTATACATCTGATGACTGATATAATGATGGACTGACAGTATTTTAATTCATTTCAAGTGAATAGTGGCTCCCGATTGATCTGATTTTTCACAATATTTTGGCTATAAAGTATTTCCTAATACATTACACGGGAGTTAAATATGGCCAACAAATCTAAAAGATTTAATCCTGATTCGTGCAATACTAAAGTGAATAATGATCGGGCAAAGTTGTTATAGGAAGTAAAGAACAAAAAACAGGCCAAGTGTAAAAATTTCCAAAAAAATATTTGAACTTATTAATATGGGTTGACAAGCAATTTAAAGTCATTCAAAAAGTGCAGCTCATAAGAGGAATGTTGAAGCAGCCTCAAGTATCATTTTTATGACCTATTTTGCCCCAAGTGGTAGTGGAAAGCCATTAAACAACAAACAATACTACAAGGCAAGTTCATTTGAAAGTTCTGAAGCAGGTACAAGTTATGCAGTTCCTGATAATATAACCATCTCAGAAACAGGTGAGAAACCCAAGGAGCTGATGGTGTAACATTTCATACGTCATCAAATTATGGAACTTTAAACAAGTTTGTTGTGAAGGAAGACATCACTGAATCTGAAATTCTTTGTGCCTTGAAGCTTGTAGCAAGCCACACAAAGTTCAATTTTCAATGTGGCTTGGGCAACATATTTATAGGTATGTTCAAAGATAGTGTGCTATTGCTCAACAATTCACCATGGCTCCAACTAAAGCTTCTTATGTAATCGTTCATGGAATTGGAACATACTTATATAGTGAATTAACTGATGACATCCTATTGAGTTTATTTTTTGGTGTGTGCTTTGATGAGGCACTTAACAATATAGTTTAAAAGGAACAAATGGATTTGATAATGAGGTATCGGAACAAAACTGAGGAAAGGGTGGACACAAGGTATTTCAATTCTGTTTTTAGAGTCATTCTACTGCTCGGAATTTGCTCACCAAATTTCTTCAGGCACTGTCTTCTATCCCATTACACAAAATGGTCCAAGTCTCAATGGACGGCTCTAATGTGAATTGGGATTTTCTTAGGAATCTCAATAAAGCTCTTGTTTCAGATGAGAGTGATCCAGAGGTCTTGGATTTGGGCAGTTGTGGGCTTCATGCAGTGCATTTCCAGCATGGTCATAAAAAGATAGATTGGCAAATTGGATTTCTCTGCAATCTGTATTAATACTTTAAAGATTGCCCTGCTCGTCAAGCTAGTTTTAAGCATTGCAATAGAGAAACTGATCTCCCCATAAAATTCACGATGACTCTGTGGCTGAAAAATGCAGCAGTTGCTGAAAGAGCAATAAAGATCTTCCTTGCTCTGAAGAAGTACTTCTTCCAGCTGAAAAATCAGACCCACAGTGTGTGAAAACCATCACGGAGGCCTTCAAGATCCATTCATGCTGCCAAAACCGTATTTCTTCAGGGCTCTGGCTTTCTCTTGTGAGACATTTTTGACAATGTTTCAAACCACAAAACCCACGTTTCCACTCCTTCACAGACTACTAGAAAAACTAGTACAAGAATTTATGGAGAAATTTGTCAAACAGATGTGTCAATTCAAGCCCAGGGTGGGAATAAACTTGCACAAATTAATTTTCGAGATGGCAAGAGTATTGTTGTTTCTTCCAAGGTCAACATTGGAATAGGAGCAAAGAATGCTCCACAAAGAGTTGAGACAACAGAGAAGTTTAAGATGTTTTTCTCAAAAGTTGCAGGGAATTTTTGCAGGCTACAATGGAGAAACTTTTGGAGCGGTCTCCACTTAAATTTGTCAGATCTAAAATTGATTGTTTCATCAAAAAACCTTTGTGTTCAACAAGGGAATGATTCAGAGTGTGAAAGGTGCGAGCAGGAGAAACAAAGATAGTTTAATGGCAGAAAGACTGAAAGAGAAAAATTAATGTCCAATAAGGACAAAGAGAGACAGGTAAGTAAAAGGAAAGCAAGTAAGATTCACCAGCTTCAGGAAAAACAACGAAAGATGGAAGAAGGACCTAAGCAGTTAGTACAGAAAGTTAAAGAGGTCAAAGGTGACCACTAGACTGTAAGTTCGTGAATTATATTATTATGTTTAATTCCTTATCTTTAATTTTTATAGTTTATTAAAAACTTCTCGGTAACGTTATATTTGGTTTTTGTAAAACGATTTTGGCATTAAATGAAAAATGGAAGGTAAGGTTTGGCTACGAGGGGAAATGTAGGAGGCCAAACAGAAATTAAGCAAAAAAGTTATAAAAATTTTTATAAATGGTTTTGTTTAGTTTGAAATGTTTCTATAAGTAAAGTCTCCCAGCAGTTTGAAAACATTTGTAAATAAATGTGTGTCATTTTCTGGATTATTCTTATGAGACCACATTTAGCAAAATAAATCTTCCATGTTAATTAACTACTATTGTTTAAATGTTTTGACCTCACATTAGTCATTTATTGAACACCTGAAAAAATCAAATATATACCTGGAAAACCTGAAAAGTTGGGGAATTTTTTTTTTCCACATTTGGTGTTGCATCGTCATTAGGGGGTAGAATCACAACTGTCAAGTGTCCAAAATAATATGTGGAAAATTATGTACCTCTTCTAAACAAGCAATAGAAAAACATACAAGGAATACCTAGAGATCGCCAGATTCACTGGACATCAACATACACTGAAGAGCCAAAAAAACTGGTATAGGCGTGCGTATGCAAATAACAGAGGTATGGAACCAATCAGAGTAACGTGATGCGGTCGGCAGCTAGATCAGTTACTGCTGCTACAATGGCAGGTTATCAAGATTTAAGTGAGTTTGATGGTGGTGTTATAGTCGGCGCATGAGAGATGGGATATAGCATCTCCGAGGTAGCGATAACATTTGGATGTTCGCGTACAACCATTTCACGAGTGTACCGTGAATATCGGGAATCCGGTACAACATCACATCTTCGACATTGCTGCGGCCGGAAAAAGATCGTGAAAGAACAGGAGAAACGACGACTCACGAGAATCATTAAACGCGATAGACGTGCAACCTTTTCTCAAATTGGCGCAGATTGGATTTGTGGACTGGCCTGCAGGATTCATGGTGTGAATTGCCTCCTGCATACCTTCAGACATTAGTTGAGTCCATGCCATGTCGTCTTGCGGCACTTCTGCATGCTGGGGGGGTTTACAATAGTAGTACAAATGTGGTGGGTGNGGGGGGGGGGACACGATATTAGGCAGGTGTACCAGTCTTTTTGGCTCTTCAGTGTATTAACAATAGAAAACATGAAAAATTGGGCCTTGACTGTGGAAGAATGTCATGGGTGTCGGTGTGATACCAAGGAAAAATACAGCAACTATTTTATGTCAGGAAAATTATTTTTAAAGCATTACTACATCTCATTTTTGTTGAGAAAGAAGGGCAATTAATATGCGAAGCTTGCTGTAGTGGATGAAGATATTGTGCCTTTGACAGACAGAGTTAAAATTCTACCAGAGCCTGATGTTGACCAACGGGGAGAAGTTTTGTGTTTCATTGTGTCTTTAGATCATTGCAACATAAAATAAGAGGTTATTATGTGTTTTTCTAAATATTACAGTCATTTACATTAAATAATTTTTTGGTTATTCAGTTTGAAATTTTTTATTATTACATGTAATCCCATTACCAAGAAATGTAATTCCATTACAGTATCCTTTATAAAACAAAGCATGTATGGAACTTGTAGATATCACCAGACAAATCATCCTCATTACTCTAGATCCGCTATACTCAACCTGCGGCCTGCCGAGCTTTTGTGATTGGCCCACCTGGAGTTATCAAATTGCCAAGCATTTTAAATTGCACGCTCATCAGAGAAACTATGGGCGCTATAAGTACACAAATCCCTACCGCGGTGCACGCAGTGTTGGGATATAGCAATCTCTCTTATTATCTCGCACAACTCAGAGTTGCGGGTTGCGCGAGCGAGACAGCCAGCGGCGGGAATTCCCCTTTTGCTTTCACAATTTTGTACCTACGTCTTGCCTTATTTGTCGTCACTTGTTTTAAATTTTTTTACATGACACACACAAATTATCAAAGTTCGCCTGGTAATTGCAGGTAATTGGTTTTGTTAAGTGTAAAATAGTTATTTTTCTATCAAAATAATGTCAGGAGTGTCTTCTAAGTATAAAAGAAAAATATGTGATGAAAACAGATTGTTTCAAGACGAGTGGGAAACGGAATATTTTGTTGTTCCTAACAAAAACAATGCAGCTACTTGTTTGATATGCCGAGAAAGTGTTATGTTAAAGAAATACAATATTTCTCGTCATTTTAACACAAAACACAAATCGTTAAGCGAAACGTTTCCTTCTGGATCGTCATTAAGAAGTGAGAAAATTAGTTTTTTTAAGAAGTCATTGCAACAACAGCAAAATGTTATGTCCGTGGCATTATCACAAGACTCCGCGGTAACCATGGCATCATATCAAATTTGTTACATTCTTGGTAAGCATATGAAACCATTCACCGATGCAGAAATTGTAAAAGAATGCTTTATTAGTGGGGCCAATGCACTTTTTGATAAATTCAGCAACAAAATACAAATATTGTCTAATATAAAAAAACTACAGCTCTCCGATTCAACCTGTATAAGGCGTATTGAAGACATTTCAAAATTCATCTACGATAACTTATTAGAAAACCTTACAAACTGCAAGTTTTTTAGCTTGGCTTTCGATTCCAGTACCGACGTTTCAGCAACATCGCAATGCTCGGTGTTTGTTAGATATTGTACAGAACATAATTTAATCTTTGAAGGTTTTTTGAAATTTCTTCCAATGAAAGGTCAAACCCGAGGCACAGATTACCTTGATACTATTTGCAATTTTTTAGAGCAGAATAAAATTGATATACAAAAAATCGTGTGTGTTTGCACCGATGGCTGTCCTTCAATGACTGGATCCGAAAATGGATTTCTTACGTTGTTTAAGAAAAAATATAATTTAACAAATTTAATTACATTTCATTGCATTATCCATCAAGAAAACTTGGCGGCACGTGTTGTAAATCCAGAAATTGAAGCTGTGATGAAGACGGTTATCAATATTGTCAATTACATATGAGCAAGAGAATTGAACCACAGAAAATTTAAAAGTCTTTTGGAAGAACTGGGAAGCGAGTATAATTATGTCCTTTTACATACCTCAGTGCGATGGCTTAGTAGAGGAAAAGTTTTAGAAATGTTTTTTTCTTTACGCCATGAAATAATACTGTTTTTAGAGCAAAATAATAAAGTGTACCCTGAGTTACTAAATGATGGATGGTGGTGTCTTTTTGCCTTTCTATGTGATATTACAGAAAAACTAAATAGCCTCAATTGGAGTTTACAAGGTGAAAATAACATAG
Source organism: Clitarchus hookeri (assembly GCA_002778355.1). Classification (NCBI taxonomy): domain Eukaryota; kingdom Metazoa; phylum Arthropoda; class Insecta; order Phasmatodea; family Phasmatidae; genus Clitarchus; species Clitarchus hookeri. Next base: position 1,318,861 of record NQII01000039.1, read on the forward strand.
TCTCACAGATGGCGAATAAAGTATTTGCTTTTGAGGAAAAGCTAAAACTTTATCATGAAGAACTACAGAACAAACAGCTGCACAATTTTCCAACTATAATTAAGATAACAGAGGACCATATCTACATTTTTGAGGAAAACTGCTCTACAATTTCAAATTATATAACTGCACTATTAGATGAATTTCATAATAGGTTTCAAGATCTAAGAAAAATTAAAAAATTTTTGATGCTTGTAGAAAATCCATGGCATTTAGAAACAACCACTATCTCAGAGCTGGCTTCAATTTTGAATTGTAATTACCCAGAGTTGTTAGATGAATTCATCGATTTTAAAAACGACACCCACCTAGAAATTTTGTTTAAAAAAAAAATGGAAAAAAAGGAGTATGTGGAATTTTGGAGCATTATTCCCCAAAAATATAAAAGCGTCCAAAGGAGTGCTGAAATCCTATTAACATTCTTTGGGTCGACATACGTGTGCGAATCGTCTTTTTCAAAAATGAAGTACACAAAGAATGTGTACAGAAACAAACTTACAGACTCTCATCTGGATGATGTGATAAGGTTAGCAAGCAGCAACAAGCCAGATCTTGATAAAGTTTTGAAAAAGTGTTCACAGTATCAAAAATTGCATTAAAACGTTTAAATAAACTATCTTTGTTAAAGCCTAAAATATTTATGTTTATAAAAAGTAAATACATGGTTAAATGTTAAAATTAAGTTTTTTATTTACTTACACCTAAACAATTTTTACTTGCGGCCCGCGACACTATGACTGAACGGTATATGGTATTTGTTGAGTATGGCTGCTCTAGATGATATTACTTGTATGGTATAATATCAAAATATTATCAAATTACTGTAGATTTAGAGGATTTTGATGTTAAATGTGAAGGTACAAAATGTGTGTCTTTATTCTGTGATTCAGTGACCAGAAATTTGAGAACTGTTGTATAACCTAGGAATAATTATTCAAAATTTCGTAAGTGGTCTTAAGATAGTGAAAACAAATCAGTATCATCATGAACTATTGGATATTAAAATAATTATTGCACGACTCTATCAATTAAACATTAATTATTAAAAATACCCCTACAATTGTAATTCGGTTACCGTGGAACTGCTATATATATGTATATATATTAGAAACACACAAGCGTTATTCACAATTAGACTGACAAACTTCATGAGGCAATTCCTTATTCCTTATAAGTATAAAGAAAATATACAGGACACTTTATACCTTCAACTGAATATTAAGGGAGATATGAGCCCATGAAAATATAGTTTTAAAACTGTATTTTTGAAGCATATTAAAAACAAAGTGACATTAAATTGCAATACTCCAAACATTGTTTTGTCATCGGAATCCTTAACCTCACAGCAAATACTGATTAATACCTTCAGCAATAATGAATATAACACGGGTTGCCATCCTCATTTTGCATATAACATTTCTACCATCAGAATTGATGGGGTACCACGGCCACAGGAGTGGGGTAAAGGAACGTTAGACTTATGTTATGTACTGAGGGTTTTTAGGTACAGTAAAAATTTTTTAATGGGTGCCAGCTACTGCAGAGCATGAGATGATGGAGTGGGCTGATCACCCAAAAAGGTTACTCCTGGAGTCCCCGTTGCTCTGTTGATGATGCTGATTTTTGAGTTATCTGTTTTTATATCTTCCTACTGTGAGCGTTGGACCTATCATAACACCAGTAAAGCAGGATGAGATTGTTCGATGGGTCATCTCACACGTCCTATAGCACTGTAATCCATTATTGAGTATGCCATGTTTACATTACGTCAAACTGTAATTTAAATAGAGGGGTTTCAGGAGAACACAGTTAATTATGCAGTCGTGAAGCGACCGGTCATTAAATAAAAACACGTCAGTTACTCCATAGTTCATTTACTCACGTAATATTTCCTTGGTTGAGGCACTTACACTGTTGTAAAAATTTAGGCATTTTGCCAACCTACACTGAACCAAAGGAAGCACATGGCCCTTAACACCTTTACAATTCTACTTTTAAGTCCCCGGCGCAAGAGTAAGTGGGTTTTAGGGGCGGCACTGTTCCCGAATGAAAACATTACGATGAATATATTAAGTTCCAGAACTAAAATGAAAAGAAAATTATGGATGCTACATGGTTCTTTGCAAAGTTGAAGATTAGGGAAAGATTGACTAGAACAACCACCCCTTGCACACATGGTGCCCCGACTAAATATCATGGCGCGATCCCACTGAAAGGATAAGCGATTTCGTGCCAGGAAATTAAAATATACTCTACATAAACAAAATAAACACACACACACTTTTGATTGCTCATGCAGACACATAAAACCCTTTTGCATCAAATATACCTAACGACAATGCTCGAAAAATGTATAGGTTGGCAAGGCCAAACTGCAGTAATGTAATATTTATATGAATGGGAGTTGCCTCCCTAAAGTCTGTTGCTGATTTAGCTTTATGCACACTTGCACTGGTATGTTAAAAAAGAATTACCGAAAATTAAAACGTCCTCAGTTTTAGTATTCTTCTGGTTGTACAAGAGTAGCTCGTCACGAGCAAAACCATTATCCCAAATAGGGGTGTAGGGTTGCCATGTTCAATGGCTTCAAAAACAAAGATATATTTGCTTTTCCTGTAATTTAACTCTATTATGTGGTGGCATAATATGCAGGATTATTGATAACTCATATAACACACTTGCACTTCACACTTAACACACGCACTGCGTGATAGCACTAAATGAAGTGGGCACATGCGAGATTGCTGCTTTTCAGGTATGGTTGCATCCCACTTATCACTTTCATTTCCCCAACGGTGTTATTACTGGGGACTCTTGTTGACGTAGTCAGCTGGCCTGAATTATCGCACCCTCAAAAGTTACCCCTTTAGGTTAGCAGGAAGGTGGTCAATGTGGCCTTCATTGAGGCCACAGGTGGTAGGTGTCTTGGGTGTGAAGTGGAGGTGGTGAGGCGAGGCGGGTGCCCTATTGACGTGGTGCTGAAGTGGCTGCTAAAGGAGTCCGGTGGCCTTCGGAAGCCATACAGGATGCATGCTGTGAATGCGGAGACATTTGGAGTAGTGAAAAGGTGAGGAGCCATCCTCAGTCTTGGTATCGTCGCTGCCATTGTTTCTGGAGGTAGAGTTAGGTCTGTGGCATGGTTCTGTGAGATACTGGGTGAGTGATTGGGCATCCCCAAAACACCATAGGGGCATGCCTACAGCTGGGTCTGCAGGGGCCCGACTATTTTAAGCGTACGCTGGGCGTCCTGATGTCCTCGCGGCATTGCTGGGCAGCGGTAGCACTAGCGGGTCCGTGATCTCGGCAGGTGACCGCATACTTTGTGCTGCGGCATTGTGTACGGGCATCGTATTGCCAGGCGTTGCTGGTGCTGGCTGGTGAGCTATTACAGCAGGAGCACCAGGTGCACTGCAGAGAACCTATTGTCTGCATGCCCTAGGGGTATCAAGATGTTGGGCGTCACAGGCTGGAGTAGACATTGATGGCTGCTGCCGGTGATGGACTTTGACGCAGACGCATCTGAGTCACGCAATGGTTGTTGCAGTGGTAAAGTCTGTGAACTGACATTGGGCGGCACCTCGGGTGTGTCCACCATCGCAGTGTTTGTGTGGGTGGCAGTACTGCGTAGATCATCATGATGCACTGGGATGCAACATCTTCTCCCCACAAGTACAAGGTAGCTCATCTTACTTGGACAAATCAGTATTTCATGGGACCCACTCCCCTTGGGAGCGAGGCCCACACAGAAATTCTTGGCTGAGGTGGACAGCTGGTGTGCCCTCACATACACCTGTTAGGCTGGCTGTAATGCTGCTGGTGGGCGAGTGGTGGCTGGCAGCCACTGTGCGGTGTATAGTTGCTGGTTGTCACATACCTGCTGTAACGCATGGTCCTCTCCACCGACATCATACTCCACTACTCTCTAGGTCACTAGCACGCTCCCTTGGGGCCTGAGCAAACTTTCCGGGGAGGGGGAGCTGGCAACCTTGAAGTAGCACAGCAGGGGTTTCGTCGGTGGTGAGGTTCATCCGCGTGTGGATGGTAAAGAGGGAGGCGGACAATCACAACTAAGATTTCAGCTACTGATTCCTATGCTCTAAGATTTTCTGGTGGATGGTAGATAGCAGCACTCTCCACTTCATGCAACACTTGTGCCATTTTTTTCCTGTGAACTGCATGCCATTGCCTGTCAACAGAACACGAGGGTATACCCAACATCTGTAAAATTCAGATTCAAGCACTTCCACAATGTTTTTGTCCGTGCACTGGAAATAGTTTAGGCCTCCACTCATCTCGAATACAGGTCTATCACCACTAAAATAAACCTGTTCCTGTTCACAGTCTGCAGATTTGAGCCCATTGGGTCTAAAGCCAATGTCTTAAATGGCTTGGTTGGCCTGCGTGGGACTTGCTGTTGCATACCGTCAGTGTTGCTGCTCTTTAGACAGTTGCACTGTATGCAGTGTACATATTGGTGGGTACATTTGATATTCCCGGCCAGTACAAATGTCTCTGAGAATTTTGCTGTGTTTGTACAGCACCAGGATGTCAGTGTTACGCGCAAAATGTAGAACTGTTTCTCTAGTTGCACATGGCATGTACGTAGTCCAGTGTTCACTGTTACAGTTTGTGTGCATTACCAGATGTCCGTCTATCACTCGCCACTGCTCTGTAGTTGTTATAGCACATGTCTCCACCCATTTCCGTGTCACGGGGCAAGTCTGTTGCATCTGTATTACCTGCGCATAAACCTTGGTCAGGGCAGGTCTCTCGAGAGTAACGGTGAGCTGCGCAGACATGACACTGCTGGAGTTCGCAGCAGAGAGGGGTGTAAAATGGCTACACACTTTAACTCGTCACGTGCTACTGTGTCCCCAGGCAACCTTGAGAGAGCATGCACCAGCTGGTTTACTGTTCCCAATACATGCTGTACTTCAAAGAGAAAGGACTGTAGAAATACCACCCAGCTTACTGCGTGCCTCCTTGGTGTTGTGTAACCACACTAGGCACATGTTATCCATGATTAACAGAAACCACTGATATTCCACAAACTGTGTGTGCCGCTTGACTGACCAGACTGCAGCTAAGCACTCCTGCTAGTTGATGTCATAGCAATTCTCTACTGGGATTAACTTTACGCTGCTGTAATCTGTCATTTGTTTATTTCCGCTGTCAATGAATTGAAACAATACCATGTCCAGCCTGTGCTTGCGTCTGTCTGAAGGTAGATGTGGCAGCTTGGGTCGTGATGTGAAAGTGCAGAGAAGTTATGGAAAGTGGTTTATATCTGTTCAAATCTTTCTGAATGTTCATCCGTCCATAACAATTTTTGTGCTGGTGAAAGTAAGTTGGTGAGTGGAGTGGTAATGATTGCAAAGTTCAGAATGTATTGACGTAACCAATTTGCCAAGTCAAAAAATTTACATAACTGTTTTCATGTAGCAGGTTGCAGGTAATCATCAACGATATTAAACTGTTCTAGAGTACAGTAGGTACCATTCTTGTCTACAAGTTGTCCCAAAAACTGTATGCAGGCTTTGCTAAAATGGCACTAAATATTTGCGTTAAGTATGGTGGCTAATAGCAATACGTTCAAGCACATGTGACCGGTGATAAATGTGATCTTCCCATGACTCTGACCAAATAATCACATCGTCAATATATGCCATTGTAATTTCACATATGTAGCTGTCTAATATTTGTACCATCATCAACTGGAATGTAGATGGTGCATATTTCAGGCCAAATTCCATGGCCCTGAATTGGAAACAGCATTCATCTGGTGCAGTAAACACTTACTTGGGATGATCTTCTTGTTTCACTGATTTCTGCCAGTATCCGTTGGGGAGATCAAGCGACATTAACATCTTAGCACAGTCAAGGCTTTTGAGCATGTCCTTGACATTGATGAATGGTGGTGGAGCATTTTTTGTTAGGCTGAGAGGCCTGAAGCCAATGCAAAACCTTCAGGAGCCATCCTTTTAAGGAGCTAATGTTATGGTGGAATTAAATGCAATGTTCGTGGGTACAATGATACGTTCATCCAGCATTTCCTGTAAATGTTCTTTAATAATCTGGTGGTAATGGTGAGGAGTAGTATACAATGGCTTTGTTGGGTACGTGGAATGCTGTGTTCTGCCACATTTGTTCAAGACAACGGATCAGCAGCGGCAAAAACATCCTTGTAGTAATTGAGCACGGTACACCATGGTCCAGCTGTATGTCCAATGCACAACTCATTTTCTATGGATTCAGATTGTAAACAGTGCAGCACTCTTTTTGACCAAAATGGATTCATCAGGCAGGTGGTTCCACTATAGTGTTCTGTTCTGTTAGCCATGGTATCTCAAGTATTGCATTCTCTGTTCTTGTATGCAAACAGTTATTTTCACTTCACCTATTGTTTCACATCTAAGCGTTGCACTGTTGGTTATTTAGATGCACTAAGATGCTGACAACTTGGTTTTTATTACTGCAAATTTGTGAGATGAGGATTTGTTGCGGAATCTGTTTAGGATCACAACCATTTTCCTGGGGTAGGTTACGTCTGGCCGCACTACGCAGTTTTGTTGTTTTTCAGTGGCGGTTTTCCATCATGTAATATTTTTATGTGGATCGGACCCTTGTAATGCCAGTGTATGTATTGGACGTCACAGTAACGACAGGAGAACAGAGGCAGTCCACGCCCTGAACATGTCTCAGCAGCTACATAGTCCCTTTTTGGCTAGAGCACTACTGTCCTTTGGAAAAAAGGTTTTTACAAATTTTGTGTTTTTTCCTGAAACAGCTGATTCTGGTTCTTTGGTAACTGTACTACATTTTGCCTCATTTTTATTGTATAGGCAGGGATGCACAGGTGTTGTAATTTAAATCTGTTCCAAGGTGACAAGCAACTGCATGAAGTTGTCAATCAGATAGTAGTTTGGCAAAGCTAACACACCACAAAATTCCCCTGAGACAACCTCAAGTACTTCCTTGGTAGACATCCAAGGGTGGTAAATCTGTACCAGGTTGATCTCTTGTGTAGCAAACATGGATAGATTTTCTTCGGATTTTGGTTGCTCTAGTTTTACATGGCTACAAGAGCAGTGAAAGTGCCTGCAAAATGACACTTGAAAGACAGTCAGAATTCCATCCACGTAATTCCGTAATGCGCGATTCCACTCCACCATTGTTTAGCGTCGTTACTCAGCTGGTCACTAATGCAGTTTGGCCAGTCCTCTTCCTCTATGCCATAGCACTGAAAACTGCTGGTGCAATCATGCAGGAAGGCTGCAGAATCTTCTGTAGGTAGGCTGCTTGCAAAGCTTGGCAATGGCTGGAAACGAGCTGGAGTGGACGCAGGTACTGCTGTAGATGAGGCAAGTGGCTGTGTTGTTGTTGCGGTAGGCAGGAAGCCATGCTTTCTCGTGGCCACGTGGAGTAGGGTGGAATGTGCAGCAGGAGAAGCGGGCAGGGAGATTTTGCTGCGCATGCCCTGGAGTGGAGTGTGCATTGCAGTGATGGCAAGTTGAGTTGCTGCGTGCATTGTAGATTCATGAAGCGCTCCTTTCTTGGGTCACACCACTCACTCGCTGTGATGCACTGGCGATGAGTCCTTAAACTATAGCTGTCACAATATGTTAATTCAGAGTTCATTCTTCTACAGTTGATCTATTGACATGGTTCTGGTTGGCTGAAGTTGGCAGCACTGAAGGTGACAGGCAGAGCTCTCATGGAAAATATGACAGGTGGGCATGTTGGTATTTGTTGACATTGTGTACACTGGGAAAAGTTTTTTTAAATTTAGCATGGCAAGTTCCTGTTACATGGTATGCTCGGTATGCAAGAAAGGGTGGCTTGGCTAAGTCTGTCGCACCAACGAAGATTGCTACATGTTCTAAGTGTCCGCTTAAAATTTGTTGGTTTTGTTGAAATGATTGTACCCACAACACACTTGCAACATGATGGGTCGATAACAGAGGTCTCACGCAACAATCACACAAGTCGGCCATTCGGCCAGTGGTGGAATGTGCCAATGCATCGGCACACAGTTCCCTATTGACACTTTCAATGCTCTCACATAGTCGCCATGCTTCTACGGGATTGTCACAATGGCAAGTGGTGGTTTGTAATTGCACAAGCATGAAGGGATCTGGGTTCGGTAATGGACACACACTTTGAGCACAGATGTTCCACTATGCTGTTAGAAGTATGCCAGTCTATCAACACGCTGTCATGCCGTAGTTGGCAGGGAAACGCCACTGTGTGCCGAGCTTATCTTGGGTGGGGTCAATGGACTGCACAGCCAGCAGCAACCTCCCCTTGGTCGCGAATGGGAGGGACAAACCGTCTGAGCAGATGGAGAGGTGATTGTGAGTGAGTAAGTGAAGAGATTTGGGTGGCTCTCAACATTGATGTCTTGAGAGCTGATTGGAGGGGTGATGTTCATCACACATGCACACAAGCTGCCAGCTGCCGACTCTCTGTCTCATCCGGAGGGGTGAGAGGTGTGATGGAGATGCTCACAAAATGGCAGCAATCCTTCCTATTGGCAGAGTTGTAAGGTGAGCATAATGGTAACGAGGCTGGCTAACTGTTGCCATGTTGTTTCTTTCCCGCAATGGCATGGAATTTTTCCCAAGCTGCTATTAGCACCACTACCGTGGTAACGTTTGAAATTTAAATGGAAGAATGCAGGAAAAGTGCCAAGATTTTTTAATTTTGGCCGAAAAGTATGCTGATTTTTACATAGGCAACTGAAACACACAAAATTGTACTTACAATAACAAGGAGATGATTACACTGAAATTAGGCATAAAAAAGGAAGGAAAGCAATTTTAAACAGAATGGTCAGGAAAATTAGAAGAAATTTAGCCACATGGAAAGGCTACACTTGACATTAGGAATGTGGTGCCAGAGATTTTTTTAACATAGAAATTTAGCAAAATTTCACACCAGTTGGGTGCTACTTGACATCAGGAATGTGTGCAGGAAATGGTTAGGCAGGCTTTCAAGAAGAAATTCACCACATCAGTTGGGCACCATTTGACAGGGTTGTCATAGCCTCAAGAGCGAGGTAAAGGCAGGTGAGTTATGAACTGAGGATTTTCAGGTACTGCAAAGATTTTTTAATGGGTGCCAGCTACTGTAAAGTATGAAATGAGGGAGGGAGGGGCTGTACACTCAAAGTGGGTGCTCCTGGAATCCCCGTTGCTCTTCTGATGATACTGATTCTTGAATAATCTGTTTTTATACCTACCTACTGATTGTGTTGGCTCTCTCAGAATGCCAGTAAAGAAGGGTGAGATTGCTCAATCGGCCATCTCACATTCCCAATAGCACTGTAATCCATTATTGAATATGTCATGTTTACATTACGTCAAATGGCAATTTAAGTAGTGAGGTTTCAGGAGAACAATTACGGAGTTGTGAAGAGACCGGACATAAAATAAAAACACATAAGATATTCTCTGGTGCATTTACTCACATAATATTTCTTCGGTTGAAGCACTTACAATATTGTAACTTATAATGTTGTAACAATCTAGGCATGTTTCTAGCTTACATTGTACAAAAAGGACGTGCATGGTGCTTAACACATTTACGTTTGCACGCTAAGTCCCAGACGCAGGAGTCGGCAGGGTTGGGGGTGGCATTGTTCCCAAATGAAAATATTAATATCAATATATTAAATTCTGGTACAAAAAAATGAAAGAAAACTATGGACACTACATGGTTGTTTGCAAAATTGAAGATTCAGGAATGGCTGACTAGCACGACCACGCCTGCACACGTGGTGCCTAGATTGAGCATTGTGGTGCGAACCTGCTTGGAGGACGAGCGTGTTTGCACCAGGAAATGAAAATACACTCTACATAAACAAAACAAGTCTTGCTGATGTAGTCAGCCGGCCTGAATTATCTTGCCCTCAAAAGTTTCCTCTTGTAGGCATGAAGGTAGGATAGCTACTTGACTCCAGTAGTTCATAGGAGTAGACCAGCGGGGTGTACTCCCAACACGCAGTGTCAGCTGCAGAGTATGAAAGGCGGCCGCCTGCCTGTTCGGGGCATGGCAAGTCACCAATAGAGGGAACGTTGTGACTGCACAGTGGTGGCAGAATGAACAAGCTAAGGGAGGAGGGATGCAGCAAGCGTCAAGATATATGGACATTTGATGCTGGTTTAGTGAGTAGTATGACTTGCATAACAAAAATGGCCCTTTTGTTGCAACTGCCTAGGACCCACCGTTTTCTTTCAAAATGCACACAAAACTTCAGCTGCAGTGATACAGTGCCTAGTACGTCGGCAATACATTACATTATGTAGGCAATACCATACATGCATGTATGGTATTCTTACAAGATGCTTGAGGGTTGTATCCGAGTTTGTAAGGGATGGAGGTCTTAATAAAAATAAAAGAACAAAATTTGACTTTTAAATTATTCATACAACTATTATTTACAGCATTAATCTATCAATCTCCACTATTACTCTTTTTATTTCTTAGTGAGCATAATATTTAAAGTCTATCTCAATGTCTCCGTTTGGTTATATTAAATTAACTCACACTCATCATTAGCACATGCTCAGTCTGTCTGTTGCCTTCAATTGAAATGTCTTACACTCATACATCAAGCTCAATACTCCCGCCTGCCAGTCCCACTCCTCACTGCACCGATGCTCGCTGTCGCAGATTTTACTACCACTGGTCACTTCCGTTGCCACTCGTTGCTCTTCTGGCTCGTCATCTATCACTCAAACTCCAGACTCTAATAAAAACTGCTGGCTGTGAAGCCCGTTATGCTTAAATAATATTGCTGGCCTTGATATGGAAGGTTTGCTGCACCCTGATTCACGCTGAGAGAAACTCTATCATTAAACATAAAATATTATTCAGATAAATGCAGAAATTCAATCTGCTGAAAGTCAGGAGAGTGCAAGTCACAAAAGGCTTATAGGAGAGTGCAAGCCACAAAAGGCTTATCGCAGCAGTAAGCTGCAGCTGGCCTTTGCGATGCCAGCTATGTTTATGCCACCGGAGTATCATATTATAATTCTCTTCTCCACACACTATTCGCTTGCGCGATGCAAAGCAGCGACATGTAACACTATGTTGCTGTGCCCACTACGTAGAAGATGGTGGAGGATATTTTTAACACTTACTATAAACAACATGTATAACACATTAATAAGCTTGAAGTATTCCCTGCATGATGGATACATGCGCAGCCCTGTTTATGAGACCACAGTGGAATCTGTTTGTGATGCAAATGAATGAAGACACAAGTGGCTAACTCAAATACTAGTAAGTAACTTAAATTGATTGTGGAGGCCAGGGAACAGGACCAGATGTTGAAAACGATTTTTATGCATTTAAGTAAGGGCCTCATCGTGTGCATTGAGGGTGATTTTAGTGTCCAACAATTGATATTGCCATAAGATATCTCTTACGTCTCCTTGTTTGTAACACCCTTGACCAGGCAATCTGTGAGATACTAGAAGAAAAATGTGAAGGGATGCCGGAGAATGCTTGCTAACTAGATAATATGACCAACACCCGCATTGAAAATACGTGCATACAAAGTGGCCAGTCACGGAATATCCCGTCATATTTTGGCACATGTTATAATGATGATAACGAGAGAACTGCGTCAAAATAACCACTTGTCAAAACCATTTCAAACAAGTTTACTGACTAATATACATCAATAGTAAAGTGAAAAAAAAAAACAAACGAAGAAACCACTAGAGATACAAGTATCATGCGTTCCACCCAATCACATAATTACAGGAGATGCTCAAAATGTGCACCATGTGAACCAAAGCTTAGGTGCTTTCTGTGCATCAAATGCACAGAAAGCACCTAAGCTTCATTTATTGATACACATGAGAAAAAAATTCCTTTGCTAGTCTCAATGTGTCCAGCGACAACAGAGATCCAAGCCACAAGGTTGATCACGCTGTTCACCAGGGTCTCGTATACAAGTGAATGCATGTAACCGCACAAAACGTTCAGTGCTGACAGCTCCAGTAAATGTGGCAGCCACCCAACAGGCCCCACACATCCTATCCAATTGTCCACAAACCTGGCATTCAGATAGTTGCATAAGACTAAGCCAAAATGAGCAGGCGCAACATCATGTTGGAACCACATGGCACCCCTTACAGCCAGTGGAACATCATCCAATAGTTCTGGTACCATTGCCTCCAGGAAAATGCGCTAAATGTTCACATGTAAGTGTCCAGGATAAATGTATGGCCGAATCAAACAGGCCTAGATAATACCTGCCCATACATTTACCTGGAATTGTTCCTGATGCCCTCATTAAAAAGTTCCTTGTGGATTCATGTTGTACCAGAAATACATATTGTGCAAGTTAAAGAATCTGTTTCATGTGAAGCATGCCTCATCGGTAAATAGGGCATATTTCAAGAACTCTGGCATTACTTCACATTTTTAGAGGTACCATTGGGCGAACTGTAAGTAGTGTGCATAGTCATGTGGTCCCATTAATTGCACCGGTTGCCAATGGTAGGGGAACAGTGACTGATCGTGAAGCACTTGCCCCACAGATGTTTGTGTTATCCTGCTTTGTGGTGGATGAATTCCCAGAGAGTTCAAGACACCATATGGGAAACCGATGCATTTCTCCCCATTAGCCAAGTAGATATCTAAGTGCCCAGTATGATGACATGCAGTGGGCAGAGGTAGAGACATTTCTTTAATTTTATTCAAATGAGAGATGTTTCTCTATTGAAGCATTGTCAAACATCATCCTTAAGTCTGCACTGCTTCAACATTTTGAGCTGAAGGAGATATAGTGTCATTTGATGTTTTCCCTAATTACTCTCTTTAGGACCAGCAGCCCACTGCTGCACACATTTTGCCCGAAAATAATCACAATGAATGACACACTTATGTACCACATGTAAATTGGAACATGCAACGTGTGTATTACACAGAACACCATGCGCACAAACCCCGGCCACCAAAACCACTGCCAATGGTCTGCAACCACCCAATAAGTGCTACATTTAAACTATATAAATGTCTTAAATTGGGCCATAATGAAACTTCACTGTGTGTGTTAAATGTTAGTGAACTACCACATGTGTCACAGAATCCCTCTTTAATACACACACATAAAAAAAACACAATCAAAATACATGATTTGTGTGCACAAATCTTTTAATTATATAATATAATTACATGAAATCTTTACATTTAATTCTAATGTGTATTGTTTGGTTGCACAATTCAAAATGTTCCGACAAATTAACCTGCGATGTTCAACTGTTGTTTAATGCGCAGATTATTGCTTATCTCAATCATGTGATATTTGTTTAATGAGATGTTTTCCTAAGCTGTGATGTGCGCTTGTGTTGAAAATGTTTTCTCTTCAGCGCTGCTATCTGTAAAATTGATTACTTAAAGTTGCACTGTTTTTTCCCATTGCAACGCTAGCGCTCTTTGCGCTAGGCATCACCAATGATTTTGACTCTGTGAGATGGCAGCTCCTGAGGCTTCTCTCAATATTATACAGGATTTTCCTGAATACTTTGTTAAGTTACATCATGCCCAGGCAGATGACGGTTTCTGTGTTCAGGTTCAAAAAGACTTGAGTAATGGTGGTGTACTTCCTTATGTCGTCGATAATGGTATTATTTATTTTACTGGTAAAAATGGACGTGCTCGTAAGATTGTTGTACCAGAGTCACCGAGACCTATGGTTGGTGTCCTACTTTCATGATTCTGTGTTTGGCGGACATCTAGGTGTCAGTAAAACATTAAACAAAATTGCTTTCTGTCTTTGTGCGTTCATGTGACCTGTGTCAAAAATGTAAGCAAGCTCAGCATTCTTACGTTGGGCAGGCAGTGACACAGATTCCCCGGGCTCCTTGGAACACTGTTCATTTAGATATATTTGGTCCTTTAGTTAGATATAAAAAGAGAAATGTATATATTTTAATTTTGCTGGACACTTTTACAAAATTTGTTAATTTTGCTGCCTTTGCGAAATATGAAAGCTTCGTCCATTGTTAAAGCACTCACTGATCAGGCGTGGAAGGTGTTTAGTGCTCCTGTTGAGATTGTTACAGATAATGCCAAGTACTTCACCTCTAATGTATTTAAGAACATGTGTTTCCACTGGGCTATCAAACATTTTACCTCCGGTCCTTACTACCCCAAAGGGAATCAGGTAGAGAGATTTAACAAGAATCTGAAGGCTTGCTCAACCACTTTTTATAATCAGGACCACACTAAGTGGGATCAAGATTTGGATTTCATTAATGTAGGATTCAACAGTGTCTTACATGATTCCATGGGAGTTCTACCCTCACTCCCTTTCCTTGGTCATCCGCTTAGCCACCCCTTGCTTAATATTTCGAACATCCCCCCTTTTCCCTCTCCCCATGGTGACGCTGACCATGATCGCTTGCTTGAGGAAGTCCACCGTAGGCTCGGGGCAGCAAAGCTGCAGGTTACAGCTAATATGGACTATGGCAGGTTACCTGTTAGCTTCAAGTTAGGGGACCTGGTCCTATGTAAAAATTATGAGTTAGCAGATATGGGGAAGGATATATAAGCTTATACCAAAATTTCTTGGTTCGTTTAAGATAAATAAGTTTCTAGGTCCTAACACTGTTAGCCTTGTTTTGCCCAGCTCAAACCGGTTATTTAGTAAGACACATGTGTCTCATCTGAAACATTATCTGCAATGCAGTTAATTGTATAATGATTATGTCTTGGTACCATCAGTTTGGCTGTTCATGTTTGATTTTGTATATGCATATTGTTTCCCTAACACTTTTGCTGTGTTATCTTGGTTGTTCTGTATTACCATTTTTAATCCATCAATATTTTGCATGCTTCCCCTCTTCCCCCTAGTCGTGCTGAGCCCACCCTGCGCCGCCAACGTCGATCTGGAGTGATGAGGTTCGAGTCGTCTGCTGGAAGAGGCAGTCCAACTGGTACCTCCATCCGCAAACCGCCTTGATGATGGCACGCTGCCATACCATGTGCTCGAGAAGAGACCGCTCTGATGGCGCTGAGTGGCTTTCCACTTGGCTGCCCACTGTCCCCGGGGACTACATAATCAACAACCCCAAGAAGGACTGATCACTTCAAATGTTATTGTGGATTGTTGCTGGACTGTTCTACGTGATGTTCTGAGAGTAACTTGGAAATCTATCCTTTTTCTGGACCTTTCCACTACTCTTCAATTTCTACTTCAGTATCTACGAGCTTTCTACTCTTTATATTTGTGTATTATATGGAAAATGTGTCATGATGTTCAGAGGCTGGTCGCCAGAGCACAGGTTTTGGGGTGGGGGTTGTGATGCTAGCGCTTGTTGCGCTAGGCGTCACCATTGATTTCAGCTCTGTGTGGTGGCTTGCTTTTTGTTCGGATCCCCTCCCTTTTCCTTCTCTGTTCACCCTCCCTTGATTTCCCCTCCTCTTGTGTATCATAATTTTTTGTGATTGGGGCAGTTTATTTAAGTCGTTGCACACCTATTCTATACCCGGTCGTTGTCAGAACGTGTCCCTGAAGGGCTGCTTGATGTTTCAAACTGTCAAATTTGCCTTCCTTTGGACGTTTCGCCGTATGCAGCGCCTTGCATTTTATTCTGTCGCCTGAGCTACCGAGATGTTTGAGCAATACAAAACGGTGAGTCGCGGACTACAAGTTGTGTGTTAATTGGGTCTTTTTTAATTGTTTTTAATGTTTTGTGTGGTGTAGATGTGTTGTATTAGGCATGTGGTTAGTTTCTTTTTTTCAAAATTGTGGTCTTGGTCGCCATCCTAAATTTGGTTTTGGTTTTACTACAACCTAACTTTCCTGTGTTTAAATTGAATATTTTAATGTGTTATTTTATATAAAGGAGTCTTTACTGAACTCATGAGGCTGCCCTCCTTTTTTTTATAATTGCTCTTATTCACTAGTCAAATTATATGCTTTAATTGAATCTGCAAATTATAATTGTTTTAAAGCATAGTAATATTTGAGTAATTTGCATATGATATTTTTAAAAATAATCTATAAACAACAGAGCAATTTATTTGTGCTTCTGCACACCACGGGAACTAGTATTGACATACCGTGCTGTAGATATCTATGAAGTTATTCTGGTAAACAACAACAGTGGCATATGTTAGAAGGATATAATTTACACAAAAAGGGTGTTATGACATTTTCGTTGCAGATTTAGATTCAGAGTTGAAGTGTAGTAAATCTGTAAATGAAGATGATTGCAACAAGCGGGAAGATGAAACAATGTATAACAATGGTGACGGTCCTTCAAAGCACTTTTCAGAAGGTAAGAAAATAAAAACTGGCCCTATTTATGCCTGGGTAGCAGAACAAACAAATTTATATGCTTTTCAGTTCCATGAAAATAATAGGACTGATAACATTTCTTCTTGTTCAAGATACAATCAATGGAAAAACTGTATTCCTGAGGATGTTCAGAAAATGACAGCTGTCGAAATTGGCATGGGTTTGTATCGCAAAACATCAACAGAACAGTTCTTTTCTGAAAAGTCCTGGATAAACTCAACCCCACATTTTTCCAACATTATGTCTCATGACAGATATCAGATCCTCAGGTAATTTTTGCACTTGACTGAAAATAGTAAACAACTTCAAAATAATACCTTAATTATGACCCTCTCTTCAAAATTCACCCAGCCAGACATTGTAAAATATAATTAATTTGCGACTTGTCAGTCAATGAAACAATGCTCCACTTTTAAGGTCATCTATGGTTCAAGCAGTAAATGTCTTCAAAACCTACTACAAAGTAGGGTGTAAAGCTATGGTTCCTGTGCAACAGTAAAAAAAGGTTCCTTGTAGAGGATTGACATTTATGTAGAAAAATGTGGGCTGCAAGTAAATACTGATGCCGGTTCGAAAACTATTGTTGGGTTTTGAAACCATAAAACCAATCCTCTATTGTGGCAATTTCTTTTCAAGTCCATCACCGTTCCAGTTTCTCAAAGAATGTGACATAAGGGCTTATGGGACAGTCCAGGCTAACAGGCATTGCATGCCAACCAAGAGTAAATACAGTATTTGCTAACTTAAAAAAGGTTACAAACCAAAATTCTGGTTGAGAAAGGAGGACGGAATGATTGCGTGCTCTTGATAGGATACTCAACGGGTTACTTTATGGTCCACTATACATGACAATGAGTTGACCAAAGTGAAAATAAGGGAAAAAAACTGACAGTGGGTACACAACAGTTTCAAAACCAAAAATGGTATTATAGTACAATAAAAACATGAATGGTGTAGATCGTTTTGACCAACTGTCATCATTGTACCGTTACTACTATAAAAACGGGAAACGGTACCCATGTGTCATGGCATTTTATGGTTGAGGCAGTGCTCATGAATGGGAAAATTGCCTACAATTTGACGATCTATACTAAACCATCTGCAATTCAATACAGGGATAAGTTATTTAAGGGCTTTTGTAAGAATATTCCTGACAACCACAAAAAAAAAAAAGGTTCTTTCTGTGAAAAAAGACAGGGGATCACCGCCAATGGAACACTGAAACAAGAGATGGGTCAACTCTTTTATAGGGGTGCCGCAGGGGGGGATTAGGGACTATATGAAGTTTATACAAATGAAACTGGGATGCATTATGACCTGAAAGGAGACAAAAAGTGACTGCTAAACTACGGGAACTACAATGATGATATCCTTGCCGAGAATATGTATGAAATAAACGTGTATATAAAGTATTAAAAACCAAAGTTTAATTTTCCCATGTCTGCTTCAGACAGCGTCAAATTTCCCCGTTTAATATGGGATATAAAGCTGAAAAGGAAATTTTAACTTATTTAATTTTACAGTGTCCAAAAAGTAACTAGACTAATACAACAAACAATGTAAGTTCAAGTAAAGACAAAAAAAAAAAAAATAATAATTTTGGTCTATAATTTTATAAATACTTAATTCTGAACTAGGAAAACAGTAAGCACGCATAAGGCTGTTTACATGTTTTGTTGCTGTTGACAGTCCAGTAATAGGCTCAAAACAAAAATGGTGTATTTTTTTAAACTATATGCATACGTTTTGCAATACACAAGGTTATTGTTACTTGCAAAATATCTACTCTCCAAACAGAGTTATTTTCAAAAATCTAAATGTAGACTAATTAATGATTTAAACTTGGGTTGGTATAAAATATTTGTTTATGAACAAGAAGATTCAAAATAAATGGATGTACATATCATAGCTCTGGGCCCCTCTTTTTATGTTCAGTCTATCTTACACTCTAATGTCAATATTGCGTTAAATTTCAGAACCTCTTGTTTATACATTTGTGTCCCAAGTAGTCCAGTTTACTGAGTGCATCATGCCCACAGACCATATAAGCTCTCTTGTGTAAGTACAGTGTATTTGTGTAATTTTTGAATACATTATCTGCACAACATGGACATCTTTTATTTATTGGTAATTTTACAACCTCATCGGGAACTCACTCTTTCCAGTAACAAGTTTTCCCAATGATGGAACTAGGCAACTAGTTATTTTGCTTATAAACTCACTGATACCGTTTCACATCTGATCCATGCATTTTCAGAGGCATTTGAGGATACTGAACATTTCAATATCTATCAGCTATTCATGAGATTGGGACTTGGTGGCCACAGTGTTTGACTATATCATGAGAGAAAGATAAATTATATTACTCTAAGGATCAGTTATAGACAGTTGACACCTACATAATTACCATCTTTTAGGCCACAAACATATCTAAAATTACTCCCATGCCATCCTGGATGACTCCAAAATGTCGAAAACTTTACAAAAAATTCCCTGAACCTTCACCATAACCCAATTTTATCATTCAAAGTTCCAAAAGTCAACTCATGTCAGATTGTAATGAAATTTGTCAGAATAAAAAAAATGTAATCTTAACCAAGGTGCTATGTAAAGGTGCCTTCAGATGCAACGTATTTTCCTGGTTCATGATTGCATTTAATACAGTTTACTTGTGTTACCAGGGGGCAAAATACATGCCCATCTGTGTTTCATAGCTTCAAGACACCAAATGAGGGCCTTAGTAGCAGTGTGGGCCACAGAGCAAAGTTCAGTGAACATGCAGCTTATCTTGATGATGCATTCAACAAGCATTTACCCAGTTGGACGAGTTTGAGAGAGGCTGCATCACCAGTCTCCGAGAGGCAGGTTGGACGTTTAGGCGCATTGCTCGCCACTTAAACCATTCTGCGTATAACATGAGTCAGTGTGGGCCACAGTGAGAACAGGAGGGTACACACACCTGTCGAGAAGGCTCGGGTTGACCCTGGCGGGAGGGAGGATTCTTTCATCATACAACAGGCTGTAGGCACTCCACGGGTGTCACTGTACACCATTCAGGGACATGTCACTGCAGCAAGAGATAAATCTGTGTCCACCAGAATCATATCCAAGCAGCTAGCAGAGCAGGACCTGTCGTCGCAGCTTCCCTTACTTCTAATATTATGATCCAAGCATTGCCAAGCATGTGTGACAAGTGGTGTTCAGTGATAAATCACAATTCTGTCTGAATACAGACAAACGCCAAATTCGATCTGGAGACATCCTGGCCAGTACCGTGATCGACGCTTCATTGTAAAGCATGCCCTGACAGGTATCATGGAGTGGGGTGCCATTTCCTACAAGTCCCTCAAGCAACTGGTGGTGATTGAAGGAACCCTGATGGCGCAGTGATACGTCTAGGATATTCTGCGACCATGTGCGCTCCCCTCCTGGTGCAGCTTGATAACCCCATTTTCCAGCAGGATAATGCCCGGCCTCACACAGCATGGATATCGCTGGCCTGTCTCTGATATATCAACATGCTTCTTTGGCCAGCAAATTCCCCAGACCTCTAGTCCATCGAGAACATTTGGGACCAGATTGGATGTAACTTCAGCCAGTGGCAACTATGATGGCTTTGGAGGGTCAGTTGCGCCAGCTGTGGCAGGATACTCCTCAGGAGATCATCCAATGTCTGTATGCCTCCATGCCCGACCATATTGCCACCTGTCTCCATGCTGCTGGTGATCCAACACCATAGTAAGTGCAGTCTGCAAGTGTTGGTTGCCTGCAATACATGAAAGGTAAGGTATGATATTTTGATGTTTTCAGTATACATACTACCACGTCCTGTGCCTGTGCCCATTTACGGACCCCTGAAATGGCATTTTCAATGAAATTTCAATGTAATTTTTGCAAATGAGTCTATTTAGAAAAAAATGAAACACTCATGAAAGGCCGGCATGCACCAAAGTAGGTTTATTTCATAAATAAAATATTCCACAATGCAGCAATAATAATCAACGACAATACTCAAAGAAACTGTCTGGCATTATCCTGTCCTCAATGGAATGTATCATAACATTTCTTGTGTGCTTCAAGTATGTCAATTAAGTTAAACAGCTACTGAATCTAGATATTCAACAGTTGTAAGGGCAGCTAATGTCATGCAAAGTAATGAACAGTTTAAAAAAAAAGGCAATAGGTTTTAATATTCCTATGAAAAGGTATAAACTAGTGATTATATCCTTTAACCTAATAAATTAAACGTAACATAAAATTACAATTTCAAAAATTTTATTTATGAACTTTATAAGAAACACAGACTTTTACAAAAAAGTATAATAAAGTATTTTGATTAATTTATACACAGCAAAGCATTCTGAAGTGTCAATGAGTTTGTGAAAAACTGAATTTATATTTCAAATGCAAGTGTATTGAATAGAACTGTATCAATTCCCCATTTTTGCCAATTCTGCTGATGCCAAACATTTGTTGTCGATCCAGCCAATTCTGTTAACCGATTAGTGCTTTGTATTATTAATATGTTCTGAATGACTGAAAAGTATCAGGTGTATAACCAAATTAGCCAAAGATTTACTATTTATACAAAAATTTTATAATTATTTACAGTTCTACACAATCCTCCAATATTTTTATATAGATGTACTGAAGTAACAAAGATCATGTTGATGATAATTATAATAATAATAATGCAAAATACATTCAGTAATTCTTTAAGTACTTATATGTAGATAAATCAGCACAGAATGGGTACGAAAACAGACATAGGTCTGCTGATAAGTCTACTGGAGCAAAACACACCTATCCAACACAACACAGCATTCTACATTCAATAAATGTTTGTCTACTTAAGCAAAAAACACACATATACAATATAAGAAAACATTCTACATTTAATAAATATTGAAATATGTAAGTAAAAGTTCAAAAATGGCAAAAAAAAATAAATTCATATTTGCTTGTAGGATGCAGATTTAAAAAAGTTTAACAATGAAATTTAGGAATGACAAGAGTTGCACTTGACTTTCGATTCATCGTCCACAATTACACTATAATAGTTCCACACAACACTGCTTTTCTTAGATATTTTTGTTATATAATGTTTTCAGGGTGAAGGAAACATACTCTTTTAAAATAAACTTTCAAAGTCATTCATTTATGACTACACATTCTGATTGCCGGCAAGCATGCAAGGGGAAGTACCGTACCAGTGTCGATAATCGTAGTGTTCGTTATACAATCTATAGAATAAAGTGCCATCGCAACTAAACTCATGTTCTTACACAATCAAAGTAATTGCAACTATTATACAATGCCAATGTAATGCTGGCTTTATCCAGTGCCATCACTGTGACAATTTGCATTTTGCTTATAAATGTAGTAAATAAAAGTATGATCTGATTTTATACTTTATGAGGTTAATCATGTGGATACTATGGCTTTTAAAATAATTTCTTTTATTTAATTTCACGAAGTTGTGCACGAAATTGGCAAAATTTGTGATAACTTTGCTGTTGGGCTGCCAGTGTTTCAAATTTTCACCACCAATCAAATATGGCACCATTGTTTATAATGCGATGTGAAATAAAAATGATTACATTTTCATGTGTCTGATGGGCCGGTTGTATTTTGTAACAAGAAAGAATTTACATTTTACCACGCTGATTCAGCCACAAAAATATATTAATGGTATTAGTGTATTATTATTTATGGTACCATACGCTCTCATACAAAAGTTTTAGGACCGAAACTTACTTTTAAGAAACTGAAAGTTATTGTAACATAAGGGAGAAATACTTTTTTGCCATCCAAAAAATAGATGCGTATTGTATTTTCAATACAGTTAATTTTGTGTAAGATGTGAAATAGGGTATGTAAACAAGCACTTATCCAGACGAGAAACCAATCATAACAAACTGCAAAAACACCATAATCGGCAGATGATCATGATCGGTAATCGGCATCAGCTCAGCTCTGGTACTGACACACTGGTTTTATCATAGGTTGTGCACAACAGCTGCAAAACAAACAATTTTGACAAATATGATAATTGCCAACACTGACATTACCTTAATAATTGGTAATTGTATCTATAAAGAAAGAAGAGGGAGTAGAAAGGAGGTGACCTTCTAGCAGCTAAAATAGGTACTCAAAGTTCAAACATTGTGAACATAGAACAGTGCAAATTAATGCTATTTTTCTTGAAAATGTAAAGACTTCATAATATAAAATAAGAACTGCTTCTCTTTAACAACATACGTAGAAATCAACTGTCTGCATAGTTTTGGCTTAGTAATATGTATTGGTTTACCAGCACTGAGAATGACTATGATCTATAGGCTGTTCATGGTAAACTGAGCACTTTCGAAAGTCTTGCTTATGATCTACCTATATGAAAATTGTGTATTCTTCCATCATATGTAAAATTAACATTGCCATGGGACTGATCACTTTATCCATGCATCAGTCAAGTGAAACTGTGGAATTATTATAAAAGTAAATATTTTAGTTCATACACTAATATGCATTAAAAAGACAAAAAGCAAAAGAAATAAATTCAGTATTCACATATGTTTACCTCACACTTTTAATTCAACACAAAACATGGAACTATTTTCCTTTCAGTCATTACCAACTTTACTGGGTGCATGCCAGTTCAGCGGGCCTGTAAAAATATATGCAGGTAGGGTCAGTGACATTTTTTAAAGGTTAATTTCAAAAGTGCTCAAATAACATCCTATAACTATAATAAATACATAAAAGTATAATTTACGAAACCCATTGTTTGACAAAGTAGACATGAGAGAGCGAGTGAAGAGATTTGGGTGGTTCTTAACATCAAGGTCTTGAGAGCAGATGAGGGTTAAGCGAGGTGAGTATGGAGCAGCGCTGGAATGAAAGGACAAGGGAAATGGGAGATCCCCAAGAAAACCCTCCGACCAGTGGCATCGTCCGGTACGATTCCCACATGCTAAAATTAGGGAGCAACAAAGTAGACATAATCAAGTTTAGTAAACTCTCGATAACTCAGAATAAATGGGGGGAAAGTTTGTCTGAGGTGCAATATGTGTTTCTTACTGAGGGGATAATTATAATTAGCATCCTAAGCAAGGACAGCTGCTATTATGAAAAGAATTTTACATCTGTATTGTGGGATAAACATATATTAAAAGTGACAATAAAAATGACATGATGTTTACTTTTAATAAAGTTTCAGACATTCTATAAAATTAATCAAGCAACTTATTTTAGATGCATGGCAGACATCCTGCCAAGCAGCTTGAGCGAGCCTGTTGCCATGATTGGCCACCTGCAATGTGAGAGACAAGGTGAAGGACATCTGCCAGCTGTGCTATGGGCATCATTTGTAACATTGTTGGACACAACAAAGACAGTATACTGAACAACCAGTTACTCACTTTTGAACTACATTATTTTGAAAGTTATAAATTAAAATAATATGTTTCACCACAAATCAAAGCACAGCAAAACCAAGATGTAATTTATTACAGTAATTTGAAGCACCTAATCAGTTTAACTAAGAGTACGAGACACCACAGTAACTCTCAATTTGAAACGACTGTATAAATAGCAGCAATTACCTTCCAGCCATGTACCTATAACCTGTTGCTTGCAGGAAGGACCAAGTACAATGGTCTGCATGACAGAAATAAAGAAATTTCTGTATAGAATTCAGCATATTAAATATATAACTTTGTATATTGTACTGTAGTGTTTTATCACTATTTTACATAAAACTAATATTGTATTTATACACTATGAATATTAAATTATGCTTTAATTTATAGCTAATGGATTTTATTTTTGGGCTTTCGATTTGTTGATAACCTGTTCACATACAATACATGCATAGTTTCACACCTGTGTTTTCGCAATTTACAAAACAAAAAAGACAGCCTGAAGTGCTTGTAAAATCCCCTCCCTCCCCTTCAGCCATTTCACATGTGAATGTCTTAAATGTAAAGGTGTCAAAAACTAGGTAAAATTTAAAGCTGATGTCGCAAGATGCATAGTGGCATATTCCATCAAGTTGGAAGTGGTTTACTGGTAAAAGTTACACAATGGTCTGTTTAAACTTTTTTTTGGCATCAACAAGAGGTCTACATATTAAAATACGTAATGCATTTTTTAATAAACCTCAGGTTTATGAGTGGCAATTAAAATTAGACTTTGTGGTTGCTGAAAGTTATGCGGTACTCAATCCAAACATTTTTTTGGTGGCAAGGAGAGTAATTTAGTTTGGAAAATGTCAAGTTACTGAATAAAATAAATATTAATATTTCACCAGAGAAGAAGAAACATAGACTTAACATGAATAATCATTTACCATGTTGTT
>NQII01000039.1:1343591-1356616 GCA_002778355.1 Clitarchus hookeri
TCAGTGTCTATGAATTTAATGAAGTCATTCCAGGGAACCATAATGCTTCGTAAAATCAGGGTTCTACCATAAGTAGCCTATTTTCTTTATATTGGTAATTGTTTGTTTCATGGTTCCATATTCCAAGCACAAATTCACCACAAAAATGCCAGATTCACGATTTTGAATTAATTTTAAACTCTCTGCACTATTCAAAGTAACACATTTTCTTTTAGGTGGCATTATGAAAATGTCCTTAACAAGTAATTGTCTTGGTAAGCAGCATGGCATGACATGTTTTCATTGAATTGTGCATAACAACCTTGCAAGGGGGTGGGAGGGACAGACCCTAGGTAGTGGCAGGCTACATTGCAAGATCTCTGCCAGACGGCCACTTCATTTTAACAAAGACTTCTCCCATTGCATTCCAAACAGATTTTGTTTGTGCAAATACATAAACACACACGTAGTGAATGTGGTGCTGAATAAGAATTTTAAATTTTAAAATTACATCGGAAATATTTTCTTCAGCCTCTATGATTTGCTAAATGAAAAATGTGTGCTTTCCATTCAATTTATAAAGAAGCATTTTTATTTTTTCTTGCCCGAGTTATCCAAAGTCTGAGATATCAAGAATTTACGGGAATTTGAAAATTATTATTTTAATAGCAATTAACTTCCAGTAATGAAACATTTTTACAGTGTCAGAATGATAATGGGTCTTCTAAATTTAAGACACATGTTAATAAAAATAATTGTCAGTGTTATCTACAAAATTTTTTAGAAACAGCATATTAACACTTGATGATTTGTTCTAACTGACTATATTATTTTAAGTTTGTATGGCCTAACATAACTTTCATGAAAGAAAGGAGCAGATAGAGAACTAATATCACACACACTTATTCTTTTCTCTTTATTTATTCCAATTCTATCACCATCACAATTTTTACACACACACACATATGCATGTACATACACAGATAATATTACCTGGATATATTAATATATCATCATATAAAGCAGGTTTAATGATAAAAATTATAACGTTTTTAGTTATAAAACTTACAGGAATCTTGCAAGCACCAATAAACCCCACAGCAGCTTTCTCTGTTATGACAGTAGTTGATGGTGGTGACTCAATCGCTAATGTTTGTTGTGAGTTGCCCTAAACATGGAAAATAGACCAGTCAGTATAATTTTCACTTACATGTGTGAAACTATACAATGTTATATTTTCTTGGGTGGATCAACAAAAAAAAAACTACCTATGTTATTATGAATTTAAAAAAAAAACTGTATGGAACTTCTAAAGTTGGTGCAGACATTTATTTAGATAAATCTTTCAACAGTGACAAGAGATGCACTAATATTACAGAAATCCACCAATGTATCAGGAAAATTACGAAAAGTCTGCTATTTGCTATTATGTTACAGTATCTAAAAAGAATTGGCACTAAATACATATTCAAAAAGATCCTCCACGAATTCAGAAAACAAACTATTAAAACATAGAAAAACACATAACTGTAGTTTTATTAGTAAATACACCAGAAATTAAATACACATTTAACCAAAACCATCTGGTTAATTTATAACATATATGAAGCTTTTAAAAATAAGGCAACAAAGCATGCACAGCCAGAACATTACAACACATAACAATACAGACATACTTTACTGTGATCGAGAGGAATAACTTTGGATGGTATGCAGTTGGGCAGAGCAGGTAACATCACACAACATATGCTACTGTGCAAAGTGAAAACATTTGGTTGCCTTTTTATATTATCATAAATTCATAAAAAGAAAGCATAAAACTTTTTTGCTAAGTAATGATAAAAAAGCTTACAAACTAATTAAGTTATTTGTCAGCTGTATGAATATGCAAACAAAATAATACATAATTTTAATGAATGCAAGTTTACATAAGTGACCAAATAAAATGGGGAGCTCTAATTTAATTTCTAAATAATATCATTAAAAATACAAACATCAACATACAAAAAGGATACACAACACTGTTTTCTGCTCCAATAGCACTGGAAGTGGTGTACAGATCAAACATTGTGTGTAATGTTTGAAACTGGGAGAGTGGTTCCCACACAGGTAAATGGGTCATGCAGGATCAATCACCTGACCTGCACGTTCCCCTGATCTGAATACGGAGCGAGTCTGAATTCAACAGACTAACTCTTCCTGCACGTTCCTTAAGAAAAAATAATTCTAACACATAGAAGACCAATGGTCTAAACTGCTTCCTAACGATGGTACACCACTTTGAAGTTGGACCTAAAATACAAGTTTCAGGTAAATATTACAAAATGTATTTAAAATGGAACAATGATCTTCAGGATAATGTGTATTTGAACAAATACCTACAACCACTACAAATCCTGTTTACATCATCAAATGCAGGGGTTACATCCCTCATGTTGCATAAAATTTAGCAATTATAAATTTTAATTGGTTTTCAATGATGGATTACACAGGCCAACGATAAAAAAGTTTTTTTAATGATTTTGCCAGATTCTTATGTTTTTTGGTGTGCTGAGCCCGAAAATAATAATAAAAAAAGTCATAACACCCACCATTTTTTCACATTTGAATATACAAAATGTGATAAATTCATTTTTTATTTAATATCTGTGCATTTTTATATACTTTATTTATATTTTTTTATATACATTTTATATACTTGCTATAAATTATTAATATACTAAAACATACAGTAAATCTAAATTAAATTAGGTTGGCAGTGGTGGTACGACTGTTCGTTTTCTTTCAGTCAACACAACCTCACTTTTCAGCTTTTTGCCGGTGTGCTCTAAGAATGGCTAACTGTGGTTGTAAAAACTTTCCTAACAGTTTTTGTTATATGTGTGGTGGGTTTGTAATAAAAAAACAACAAAGGAACATTACAGAGTTTGTTAAAAAAAAGTGTACTTGGTATATTTTGGAATAAAACTCGGTGATCAAGTAAATCCTTGGGCTCCACACAAGGTATGCTATATTTGTGTTGAAGACCGTAGAAAATGGTCAAAAAAAGAAAAGACAGCTTTTAGGCAGTTCCCATGATACGGAGAGAACCAAAAAAATAATTCAGACGATTGTTATTTTTGTAGCATTGATGTTACTGGATAAAATTCCAAAACTAAGAAAGTAATTGTCTACCCTAATCTTCCTTCAGCTATTTGGCCAGTCAGTTATGGTCTGGGACTTCCTGTCCCTGAGCTACCACAGGCTATTGATGACGTTTTACTTGATCAGTCCAGTGAAACTGAATCTGATGAAGGTAAACCGGATGATGATGAGTTCCAATGTTCTCCAGAAAATTTAGGACCTCAGTTGTTTACACAGGCTGAGTTAAATTATTTGGTACGAGATTTGGGTTTGACTGAAGAGAAAGCTGAATTGCTTGGATCTAGGCTAAAAGAAAAAAATTTGTTGGCACCTGGAGCATCTATTTATCAATATAGAACAAGAGATCAACAGTTCGCTAAGTTTTTTCAAGCAAGAACAGGATTTGGTGTACTGCCATGGCATTGGTGGTCTAATGGAATTAATTTGGAATTGAGTACAACAATGAAGAATGGAGGCTTTTTATAGTCTCATCAAAAACTAGCTTAAAAGCTGTTATTTTACACAATGGTAATACTTATGATTCACTGCCTGTGACTCATTCAGTCCATATGAAGGAAACTTACAAAAATCTCGACATTATTTTAAAGGAAATTAACTATCCTGCTTACGATTGGATGATGTGTGGAGATTTGAAAGTTGTTTGCATGCTTCTAGGCCAAGAAAAGGGATTTACTAAATTTCCACGTTTTATATGCGAGTGGGACAGCAGAGAAAGGGATCGACACTGGTCCACAAAACATTGGCCTGCAAGAAAAACCTTAACACCTGGAAAAAAAAAACATTTTGCATAAATCTTTAATAGATCCAAAAAAAATTCTTCTACCACCTCTTCACATTAAATTAGGTTTAATGAAACAGTTTGTAAAAGCCTTGCCTAAAGATGGTGAATAATTTAAGTATTTATGTGAAAAGTTTCCTCATTTATCAGGAGCCAAACTGAAAGAAGGTGTTTTCGTTGGGCCTGACATTCGTAAAATGATGTTCAATTCCAACTTTGCAACAAAAATGACTACAAAGGAAAAGGAGGCTTGGATATCATTTAAGCAAGTTGTGACTAAGTTTTTGGGCAATGTTAAAGACTCAAACTATGAGCTTATCGTAGCTAATATGATAGACAAGTTCAAAAATCTGAGATACCTGATGAGCCTTAAAGTCCACTTCTTACACAACCATCTTGACTTTTTCCCTGACAACTCGGGTGATGTGAGTGAAGAGCAGGGTGAGCGGTTTCACCAGGACATCAAAGTGATGGAGAAACGTTACCAGGGACGGTGAAATGTCAGCATGAT
This sequence comes from Clitarchus hookeri, assembly GCA_002778355.1. Lineage (NCBI taxonomy): Eukaryota > Metazoa > Arthropoda > Insecta > Phasmatodea > Phasmatidae > Clitarchus > Clitarchus hookeri. Next base: position 1,348,004 of record NQII01000039.1, read on the forward strand.
GGGTGATTACTGCTGGTCACTTCACATAGAACAACAAAATGCATCACATCGGAGAAAAAGCTACATACGAAGCTTCAAAGAGAAGAGAGAAAGGAAATACCAAAAAATAAACACTTAAAATGTATGTAACAAATTTTTTGAAAATATAATCGCATACATTACATTTTTAAATACAAATGCATATTGTGAGAGAATTGTGGGTGATACAAACTGATACCAGATTCGGTTTCAGCACCCAAAAATACATAAGATTCAGCAGCATTTATTAAAAAAGTTTTCACAACATATTTTTTTTGTTGGCCTGTGTTATTAATCAGCATGTTAAAAGTAACAAAAAAGTTCTTGTAGTGTCATTATCCTAAACCTGACCATTTAATTCAAGCATACATTTTGAAATTATTAAGTGATTGCACCTCACTCAACACACTAGATGTGAGCTGGTGTAGTTTGGCAAGCGTATATTAACAGACATCTGCAAGATAACATGTTGGGGGCCCCCAAATGAAGTAAAATTGTGAAGTATGTGTAGAACAAATGTAATTTAAATTCTTAATTTACAAATTCCCATAATGATGCAATGGTGTATATCACTGTAAACACACCATTCCTCAGTGCAGGTAAAACATTACCACATACCTGGTGTATTATAATTTTTAAATATGTGCATTCAGTCAATGAAACCTACACTAACAAAGTTAGTATGGCTGTTGAACTGTGCCTAAGGGAGCAATTTTCACAGACTCATAGGTTAACATGTCAAAATTTAAATAACTTAGGGACATTACAATACATGTAATTACAAAACACACCTGAACAAATCTTTAATAACATGGGGACATTACAGAACATAAAATCAAAAATACACCATAATAAACCTTTAATAAGATAAGAACAATTACAATACATAAAATTACAAAACAGGCAAAAACAAAGCATTATTTTTCAAAGGAGATCTTCAAAGTGCTGACCACCAAATTCAATGTACAGGCTACAGAGTCGCTGATGAGACTGTCGGATCCTTCTGAATACTCCTGGCATGTGGTGGATGCCGTCAAAGTAGCAAATCATGCCAGCAGGTCTTTTTCACTGTTGACAGGCATTTTGCACACTAATGTATAAAAATATCCCAACATGAAAAACCGAAAAGCATCATTTCAGGTGAACGAGCGAGTCAGGTTATGAAGCCAACTCTACTAATCCGGTATTCAGGATATGCTGTATCCAGATATTTTTTAAAACTGTGCTAAAATGTGATAGGGCACTATCATGCTGGAACCATAATTGCATATGCACATCAAATGGAACATTCTCCAGCAGCTGTTATATTCAGTGCTCAACAACCCAATGGTAAACACAGCACATAGTTGTCAAAGTAAACAGATGGCCCAATGAGATGGTTGTGCTCAATACCTACCCATAAGATGTGTGATCTTCAAACACATTCTGTGAACTGTAAGTCACATTATTGCAACATTATGGAGATTTGCATACTAAAAATTAAAACTGCGTTTGTTTCATACATACCTCACGAGTTGACTTAATTTGCAGACCACCAACATATGTTCAATGGGCTTTTAAAATACGCCTGCCAATCTACACCCATCTACATCAAGTCTGTTAAGTGTTACTCACCTGCCAGGTGCAATCAATTTAATGGTTTCAAAATTTATGCTGGAATTCCTAAAAAATGGTGGGACTTAGGGTGATAGCACCAGACAACCTCTTTCGTTACTTTTAATATGTTGATTAATAATTTGTATCTGAAAAACAAATTTAGCATGATTCTGAAGCTAAATTGATTTTTCAATGATAAATTATTAATCAGAGCATTTAAGGTAACTAAAAAAGTTGTCTCGTTTTATCACCCTAAGCTCCACTGTTTTTCAGGAATTCAAGGATAAATTTTAAGGAATGCCTTGTTTGGGACTTCTCAGTTTTATTTTTTTTGGCGACATTTTGTTATTAGTGAACTTGAATCATGTATTTTCTGCGACCCAGTGTGTTGGTTAGTCTGACAAAATGGCGGATCGGTAAAACTCTTAATGCGCGTGGTCCTCCAGAAAAAATGTAATGAAGTGTATTTTTCATAACATTTATGATCCTCTGGGCCGGATTCAGCACCTGTGATGTCTCGGTGTCACGTTTGAACAATGTTCATCATTACAAGTCTCATTTTTTGCACGTTATGATTCGTTGAAGACACATCGTAATGGATTGCCATTGACTGGATTCTTTGTCTCTGACTCATCACATATGGAACAAAGTTCTATGCATACCACCCCACATCCCATGAAAGAAAGGACTCTTATGTGTCTTCAACATATACCAGAAGTGAAATGATGGAATTACGTGACAAACTGAGTTTTTGTGTAGTACCTGACTCGACTGTGTTTGTTTATGTTATTCACAATGTTGCAGATCGCTTACCGCCATGTAAATTACTGGCAGGTTCTTATTCAGAATCTTTAGCAGTGTTGACCCAGTTATACGTTATCAGCATGGCCCCGAACGTAAGAAAATGTTTGTGTGTGTTTTTTTCCCCCTTGCTGCGCTGTTCATAACCTCGTTCCACGAGTCATAACCCAGCACTGAAAGGAAAGATAATTATCAGTTAAAATATTTTAGTACTACTTGTCATGTCGGTTTGTTTTTTTCTTCCACAAAATGAAATTAACAACATTTTTGTTGAAGTTTAAGCTGCAAGAGTCTCCTGTGATGCACATAATCCAAAAGGTGCGGACTCTCCGAGATGTTTCTGAAGTGACATTGGTTACAGAACACGAACTGCATGTACTTTCTGCTCAGATTGGTAAAATAGATACATCCGCAAATTTGTTGTCAAATCAGTTTCAACAAGAAACCATGCCACAAGACTATGTGGAAGCAAGTTTTCTGGAACTTCATAGTAATGCTCTATTGTCTAACACCAGCACTCAAATAACCATCCTTCCTTGTAGACAATGTAGAGAAAATGGTCCTAACTGTAGTTGTATCACACACGAATGTAAGGTTACCAAAATTAAACCTGCTGATGTTCTCTAAGACAGTGGGAAGACTGGCCCACATTTTCTCAATAATATAGAGCAACCATTCACGAAAATCATTCTTTGGCAAATATGAAGAAAATTTCCAACTTACAAGATGCCTTATGGGTGAAACCTTCCAACTGATCAAGAACCTTCCTATTACCAGCGAAAACTATACTATAGTATGGGAATTACTAACTTCACACTACCAAAACAATAGGAAATTGAACACAATGTACAACCAGATTCTTGACCTACCCTTGGTGAATTCATTAAACCTGAAGTCACTTCAGCATTTTGTGATTTCATTTAATGAAAATGCTCGAGCCTTGGAAGTCTTATGTCATAATGTTACTAAAAACCATACCATCCTTGTGATAGCCTTAATGAAAAACCTATATATAATAATGAGCACCAAATTAGAGAATTCTCGTACTATAGGTAAAAACATACTTCCTGAAGTGTTGGAACTGTTGCAATTTCTGCAAACCGAGGTCATTAAGATGGATTGTGCATACAAAAACATCATACACTCCTTCATAATGATCAGAATGCTGAAGTGACTGAAGAATCCTCAGTCGTCAGCCCAAGGATCCTCAAAATGATGAATTTGTGGGTTTGTCAGCTAGTGAGTACCAAACTACAGTTTTGTTAGCAACTGCATTGGTCAATATATATGGAATTAATGGCAAGCCTTATGTGATGACGCAGCTCAAACATCTTTTATCACAGAATCTGCAGATCAGGTTTTGTGCCTGCCTTGTTGCAAGGTGGGAGAGCGTGTGTCCGGTTTGTCTACAAATGCAGTACATCTCAAAGGAGCAGTTGATTGCAGGCTACAATCACTGGTGCATACACAGTTTGAGTTTACTCATTCACTGTTTGTTGTGTCAAAAATCACTATCTATTTGTCACTTACAGTCATAGATTTGAATATTCGCATGCAGCTGGGTTCCTTGGCACTTGCTGATCCTCACTTTGACAAGCCAGCATCCAATGATATATTGCTTGGTGCAGATGTATACGTACACAGTTGCATGACTGGATGCCTGGAACTTGGTAAACAGATACCAGTAGTGTTAGAATAAAAATTTTATGGGTTATTATTGGCGAGTGTCCTGTGTCACAGTCGTTTAAGAATCTGAACCAAGAGAGAGTATCAATGTTTGTCGGGATAGACATTACCCTTGAATCTACTCTGAAGTTCTGGGAAAGTGAAGAGCCTCCCCAAAGCCATGTGAAACCACCAGATGTTGATTACTGTGAAAGCCACTTCATGAACACCCATTTACGTGAAGAAACATTTCGGTATAAGGTTTGTCTTCCTATACTACCCCAAAAGCAACAGCTTGGAGACACTCTTATGCACAAATAATATCAATTTAATTCTCGCTCACCATTCATCCTTCAAAACCATGTACCAAGACTTCATGAAGAATTATGTCGATTCAGGCCATATGGAACCTTACAACCCACCAAATGAACATCAAGTGGGGTCAGAACTATAATGAGTGTTATGTACCTTATCATGGTGTCTTGAAGACTTCTAGTTCAACCACAAAGCTGCGTGTAGTGTTTGATGGCAGTGCCAAAACCTCAAATGGTCTATCTAAATGACATTCTCCTACTGGGACTCAAACTTCAAAATGAGACCACAAGTATTATATTCCGCTTCAGGCTCTATTCTGTTGCATTTTCTTGTGACATTGAGCAAATGTAAAAGCAAATCCTAGTCCACGAGGATAGACCCTATCAGCTCATTCTGTGGCGTAATAGTCCTACACAGCCAATCTTGGTGTATTAAATGAACACTGTTACTTATGGTGGTGTCTCATCATTATTGCAATTTTTAGCCATTTGTACCTTGCAGCAGCTGGCCTCGGACGATGGTCATTTGTACCCTTTGGCCACCAATGCCTTAAAAACCCACATCTGTGTTGTTGACATTGTGAGAGGAGCTGCAACGGTGGAAGATGCTTGCTTGTTGAGAGATCAGTTAAGAAACCTCATGCAGTTGGGTGGATTTTAGTTGCGAAAATGGTCTAGTAACCACCCTAAGCTTTTGAAAGACATGCCTCCAGACCATTGTGAGCATCCCAAAATGCTTAAGTTTTCAGCTGCACCAGTTGTAAATGTACTTGGATTGCAGTGGAATCCAGGAAAAGATACCTATTCATATAATTTGTGTACCACTAGTGGTGCTGCTACCAAACACTTTGTATTGTCTCAAACTGCTAAGATCTACAATCTTGTGGGCTGGTTGTCTCCCATAGTTGTTTGGGCCAAGATCCTCATGCAGTGGCTCTGGACGTAAGGATTGGATTGGGACAAACCTCTGCCACAACAAGCAGAGACCATGTGGAAAAATTTCACTGAGGGCTCAAGTGTTTTGAAATCAATGCAACTGCCTCGCTGTGTATGTCCAAGGGTCACGAGCACAGAAATGCTGGGTTTTTAGATGTCACAGAGAAGGCGTACGCAGTTTTTGTGTACATCAGGCATGTAGATACTAATGGAGACGTGTGTGACCACCTAGTCATGACTAAGTCCAAAGTGGCTACCCTCAAGCAAGTGTTTCTTCCCAGACTGGAGCTTTGTGGTGCACATCTCTTGACCAAACTGCTCCATTATTGTTTGGAATTCCATTCTCAGTATACGAAAGTACACTGGAGCCAAAAAAACTGGTATAGGCATGCGTATGAAAATAACAGAGGTATGGAACCAATCAGAGTAATGTGATGCGGTCGGCAGCCCCTATATAAGACAACAAGCGTCTGGCAAAGTTGCTAGATAAGTTACTGCTGTTATAGTTGGCGCACGAGAGATGGGACATAGCATCTCCGAGGTAGCGATAAACTTTGGATTTTCCTGTATGACAATTTCACGAGTGTACCGTGAATATCAGGAATCCGGTAAAACATCACATCTTTGACATCGCCACGGCCAGAAAATGATTGTGAACGAACGGGACAAACGATGACTGACGAGAATCATTAAACATGACAAACGTGCAACCCTTTCTCAAATTGGTGCAGATTTCAATGCTGGGGCATCAACAAGTGCCAGCGTGCGAACTATTCAATGGACCATCATTGATATGGGCTTTCGGAGCCGAAGGCCAACTCGTGTACCGTTGTTGACTGCACAACACAAAGCTTTACGCCTCGCCTGGGCCCACCAACACCGCCATTGGACTGTTGATGACTGGAAACACGTTGCCTGGTCTGACGAGTCTCGTTTCCAATTGTATCGGGCGGATGGACGTGTATGGGTATGGAGACATCCTCATGAATTCATGGATGTCAACAGGGTACTGTTCAAGCTGGTGGAGGCTCTGCCATGGTATGGGGCGTGTGCAGTTGGCGTGAAATGGGACCCCTGATACGTCTAGATACAACTCTGACAGGTGACAGATACGTAAGCATCCGGTCCTATCACCTGCACCCATTCATGCCCATTGTGCATTCCGACGGACGTGGACAATTCCAGCAGGACAATGCGACACCCCACACGTCGAGAGTTGCTAGCGAGTGGCTTCAGGAACTCTCTTATGACTTTAGACACTTCCATTGACCACCTAAATTACCAGACATGAACATTATTGAGCATATCTGGGATGCTTTGCAATGTGCTGCTCAGAAAAGATCTCCACCACCTCGCACTCCTTTGGATTTGTGGACTGCCCTGCAGGATTTATGGTGTGAATTGCCTTCTGCATACTTTCAGACATTTGCCGAGTCAATGTCACGTCGTCTTGTGGAACTTCTGCGTGCTCACGGGGGCCCTACACGATATTAGGCAGGGGTACCAGTTTTTTTGGCTCTTCAGTGTATCAGTTGTAGCATGGTCCGATTCTATTTGACTCTAGCTAGCATTGATCAAGCCCCCATGAAAACCTTTGTTGCTAACTGTGTGGCACAAATTCAAGAATGAATACTGAGCCACCTTCAATCACAAAAAATCACACACCAGGAATCAAAATGATTCCAGTTATACACACAATTCGCCAGACCGAAGGTGGCCAACATAGTGAATGGATCTAAATGTGCTTGTATATATGTTTGATAACATTAAATACTAGGCCGTGTCTGAATGTCATCCTTAAAACGGTAACTGTTAACCATTAGCCATCATGAAAAAAACAATAAAACAGTATGCACAAGTAAGGTGATAAAATGTAAGTGAACTTAAACTGAAAAAATTGTAAATAAGTAAACACGCATGTCAGGGTTCTCCAATATATATTTGTTCTTTGTTGCTGAATAGTCAAGTATTATTTTTGATAATCAGTCTTTTATTGTGAATACAAAGTAACACACTAAAATTCAAAATAAATGATTACAACATATGACAACTTAAATATGTAAAATTTTTCTTTATTATGTTAAAGAGATGCACCTCATGGTAATGTGTTAAATTTACTTTGCATATCCAATATTTATTTTTGTAGAATTAACAAAAAAATTTACAACAATTGTCAAAAGTTCATTATCGTGACGATGACACAAAATAACTAGATTATACCATTCCTTTTGTAACGGCTACAAAGATAAAGAAAATTTTAAAAGATTTGTTATGTTTGGGATGAAAAAAAAAACCAGTTATGTTAAAAATTGGTTTTCCTATTAAGAGAGGTGCTGCCACGAGCCAAATCCACTGCCATTAGGCTGGAGGAAGAAAGTTAAATTGTTACATTGTAACACGTGGAGTCTGCTCGGGAAGTCAGCTAGCACATAATGGCTGGATAGCTGGCCAAGAACATGGACTGCACTAAACAATAGAATATTACCAACAAGGTTATGACTTCCCCAAAAAATAAAACACGAAAACATGAGTGGGTAAATTTAGTTTCCTTTATAAATTTACCAACAGCGGTACTTAAAGTTTTGTTACCACATATGTAACTGATTAATTGCAGTGCTTAAGAAACAGAGAAGCCATTACATACTTGTAGATTTCAAGAAAGAAAAAGGTTACATCAGCACGAAAGAGCAACACACAGGAAAATCTACAGAATAATGGTTTGGCAGAAGAACCGTTACTCGTGGTCACAGTTACAAGTTGTCACCAGTACTATTTGAGATTTATCCAAAGTTTTACACAAAATGTTTCATTATGATTTTTTTGGAGACGTAATGGTAGATATGTTGATAAAAAAAATTACATTATACCACAAGATGTCAACAATCAAGAGTAGTTTTATACAACACAGTACAATACCTGTGCTGCCATCTCAACACAGTCAAAGTACAAATCATCACAGAGGCAAAACATTGATATATCAAAGTATCAAACATGTTTCGAAAACTTATAACTGATGAGTTGACAACACAATTTGCTATTATTTTGCAGAGGGAAAAAAAAAAACAACAATTTTTATGAATCAGTAAATCATATAAATATGAAAATTAACATTTTAACAACTTACAAGTTATTCCAAAATAAAAATTTAGTGGTAATATTTATTTAAAATTTAAGTTTGAGCATGAAATAAATAATTTGCTAGCAGATAATTAACAGTAGAGACTTAAGGACGACAAGACTTTGCAAAATAACAGTAAACTTTACCCGAAAAAAAAAAAAACCA
>NQII01000039.1:1357303-1397015 GCA_002778355.1 Clitarchus hookeri
CACACACACACACACACACACACACACACACACACACACACACACACACACACACACACACACACACACACACACACACACACAGATATATAAGATAAACTTCAATGGTGCTCCAAATGGCAAAGTACCCCCTGAAGCATGGAGACATATCTGGTCACAGGAAAACCCAGCTGACTGTGCTAGCTGTGATGTACTCCCGCACAAGATCGTGTCACATAGACTGCAGTGGCATGGGCCTCAGTGGCTAGTTGACCAACCACACATATAGCCTCCGTCTCTTGTGTGTCAGAATCTTGCAGATGTTCCTGAATTGAAGTCTTCTCATGTAACATTTAACGCCTGTTGGCTGGGTGGTACTGGGTTAATGGAAATTTTGAGGGGTGGTAAAAAACATTGTTAGGTGGGTTTTGGAGTTGGATACCCAAATAGGCGCCAGACACCGTCGGCAGGCGGTGCCAATGATTGTTGCTGATGATGTTGATCTCAGCGTATGGCAGGGCGTTCCCTTGGATGTACACAGTCCCTCTGTGAATTGCTGGATTAGCCTCTCTGAACAGGAGAATCAGGCGTTCCTCACTCCTGATACTTACGTCATGATGAAGTGGGACTATTCAGGCTGACCCACACACCTTTTACTGATAAAAGCTCTGTGTTGAGCATGTTGATTCATTAGGTGAATTACATGAAATTAAGGTGAAAGCGGGTTGTAGGGGACCCGGACCCCGATACACCCGAAGGCAGTGCTAGAAATAAAAGACACAAAGTCTGAATATTTGCATGTAATTCCTCTTGCACAAAACTTTACATCACTCTCAGCTGAAAATTTACGTTAATTCTGGCCTGCAGCCCGCAAGATGGGCTAAACTGAAAAAGGCGCGAATGGACACTGTGGATTTACTTATGAAGTTACACTTCCCCAGGCGATGCAAGTGCTGGGGAAGAAGGGGTGGCTCCGGGTGAAAATTAAATAAAAAGGTTCTGAGAAGTTACGTTACTATTTCAGATTACAGGATCGGTGCACAAAAGTTGAGTTCAGCCGGAGCAAAAGCGCGGCAGACCCCAATGCTAGGCTAGACAGCAACTGAATCTGGCAAGCTCGCAAGGCGCAAAGTATGGTGGAACGCGGCTCGCCCTGCACTATTTTCTGCCTGCTAGAAACTTGCATCAAATGAAAAAAACTAAATAAATACAAAATATTCCCTAGTACATGAATAATTACAATTAAAGGGTGGATGGCATGAAATTTGGGTGAAACAACTGACATGAAAAACATGTAAATTTGGGAATGAACATAGTTAAACCCTGAAACGCTTGTAGGGGCATCCTTAAACGTCCACACACTTAGCGTGTCTTTCCTTTCTTTTGAATAATTAAAATTGTATTGTCCTATAATTTTCTTCCTCGTGGTCTGTCATAATGCACCAATGCCTGCCGGGGAAAAGGGGGGGGGGGTATGATGTTGCACTGCCCTCAACTATGTTACACTCACACTACACTCGCTGATTGGCACTCATTGAACTGGCGAGACATTTGTGTCGGTTGATGCGGTGGACGCGCGGAGTGGCAAATGGTCTGAGGCAGGACGCCGTCCTGCGTCACGTTGATGACACAAGATTATTTGGCAGAATTGCAAATATGATTTGTCTAATTGCCTTTGTCTTGCGATTGATCAAGTGCCTTCGGAAACAAGATCAGGGCAGTGGACAATTTTCATCACTAGAACTGAAACAGTCTGTATATGTGTGGAGTGGATGACCAGGGTGTGCTCAGGGCATGTGATTGAGTAATGCAGATCTAAATTATGGTGCTAAAAAACCAATTCTGTTGCCCAAAGATCACCCTGCTGTTAGCTCACTTGTTGATCACTATCATACTAAATACCTTCATGCTGCACCCCAACTATTACAATCACTCATATCTCAAAAGTTTTGGATTCTGTCTGCCCGATGCCTGATTTGCACAAGAGTCTTCAAACGTGTTCGGTGTTTCCGCTGCAAGCCTAGCAATAATCCACCTTGCATGGGAGATCTACCACCAAACAGAGTCACTCCTGCCCAAGCCTTTGAGCGTACAGGCGTTGACTATGCAGGACCAATTTAAATTCGTCCGAATGGCTTACATCATCCTATTCAGAAGGCTTACATCTTAATCTTCATATGTTTAGTCACAAAGGCTATCAACATTGAAGTTATGTGTGACTTGATGACTCATAGCTTCATTGCAGCTCTGTTACATTCTGTGTTGAGAAGAGGACTGTGTGCTGCCCTGTATTCTGACCGTGGGACCAATTTTGTAGGTGCCTCCAGACAGCTAACTTACATATTACAGAATCTGCTGAATCACCGTCCTTGAAAAATGTTGTATCTTCTCATTCCATTCATTTCCACTTCCTGCCACCTGTCAATACTCATCAAGGTGAATTGTAGGACCCTGAAGTGACATCAGCAAAACAGCATCTGCGTCAAGTTATTGGGAACAGATACTAACTCTGGAAGAGTTATAACACTATGTACACGAGTTGAAGCAATTTTGAACTCATGACCTTTAGCACCAATGTCGTCCGACCTTCGTGGCGTATCTGCCTTAACCCCTGGTCACTTTTTGATTAGAGCACCACTTGTGGCTGTACTGGAGCCATAAGAAACACCAAACCTGCTGCCTCTCCAAAAGATGGAAAATGGTATGTACCCTGGCAACACATTTCTGGAGAAGATGGTACGTGGAATATCTCTAGCATCTGCTGGCTTGAGGAAAGTGGTGTACCCAACAGCCTGGAATAAATGTGGGGGACCTCATCCTAGTTTGGGAAGATTGTGTACCCCCTCAAGTATGGTGCTTGGCCAGGGTGATTAAGGTCCACCCAGGCAAAGATGGTGTAAGGGTGGCAGACATATGCACTTAAAANCTGCGCCGTCCAGTGCACAAACTGTACAGGCTTCCTAATCAACACGAGTAACAGTCATGAATGTGACGTAGTTGACATTTTTTTTCACTTTCTCTTGTAAATATGGGTTGTGGTTGAGACCTCAATTCAATCTCGGCAGGCGATACGTTTAGGACTCATCAGTTTAATTTTTTTGTTTAGTTGTCGTGTTATTAATGAATTTGACTTATGTATTTTCTGCGATTAAGTGTGTTCGTCAGTCTGACAAGATGACAGACCAGTATAACTCTTAATGCACGTTGTCCTCCAGATAAAACATAATCAGGTGTTTTGGTAACATGCCTGGTGACATCTCTGTTTTACTTTATCCGTAGAACAAGCTAATTATTTACTAATATCATTGTATTTAAAAGGCTTTGTCAAAGAAAAAAATAAATTTTTTATTGCCAATTTTCTGTGTTGCATCCAGCCAAAAGAATAAAATAACATCAATTCACAGATGGTACAAAAATGTCACAATAAAAAGTATATCAGACGTGAACCATCAAAAAGTTTTGCAGATCTCATTGTACATTGTGTTGAAGTTGTGCAGTTTTAATTTTTGGAACACCTTGTTTGGTATAATGATGATGTTTCCTTACAGTTTGGTAAGTTTGATCTTTTTTAAGGCAAAACTTTTGTTCCTTGTTTCCACTGCCATCTGTTGTGTATGATTTGAGAATAAAACAATTTTGTCACTTCCAAATGGCAGTCACTATTGAGTAATTTAAAAAAGGAAAAGTTATTTTCTTTAAATAAAATATGTGACACATGATTTTTTAATTTAATTTGCAAAACTTGGTGCTTGGTCAGTTTAAATATGTAAACATATATATGGACTCTTCTATTCGGCTATCTACATAGAGAACCAGGGCTGCAGTATAATAATATTCTAAGAATAATTGTTTGAATCATCTAGGTTTTAAAATTAACACAAAAATTTATTAATTTATAATTTTGCTATGTTCTATGTTTGTTTCACTGCACAATGATTGTCCTTTCCATCACTCCGCAGTTATAAGTGGCAAACACATACAAGGTTATGTCCGTCACTTATTAACTTTCTGGTTGGGAATTCTGCCAGTTTCTCCAGTGGGCCAGCAAACATGACAGATATGATTCAGCAAACATAATTTATATTATCCGTCATGCATGTACATGCCACACTTATGTGACTTACTTTTATTTGGCTGATGTGTAAAATTTTTTATAATAATTTTTTTAAATCTATGTACCATAGGGGCCCACTGATTAAAATAAATAGATAATATTGTTGAAATTTAATAAAAAAAGTTAATTTCAGTTGAGGTAATTTTATTTGATTTACCATATACATATATTTAATTGCATCCTGTTTATGATTTTTTTTTTGTGATATGTTTCTTTTACATATTTAAGGAACATAGAAATATTGTGGCCTGGCCAGTGTTCTTTAACTTGTTTTTTAAGCACATCTGAATAATCACGGATTCATGCCAAGGGCCTCAACCCGTTCTGCGACAGTTGGGCTGTGGGCGGGCAGTCCTAGATAGAAATTAATTTTTTTTTACCTTGGGTTGATTGGTACCCCAGTAGGGTGACGCAAAAGTGGTAGCAAGGCTACGTGGTTACTTTAGATGTGCTTTTATACTTGTGTTTTGTATGTTAGTTTGTAACGCTTCTTCTAAGCTCTTGGCAGGTCATGTTTGCCCTTGGTAGTGGTGACATGCATGAAAAATCAAACTTTTATCATAGAAACTAATCAGATTTTATTAGTGCATTTGTTTTATTCTTTGTTCTTAACCATAGCTACTATAGTGTCTGAGTTTTCGGTTAAGGATGAATTATCATATGACTATGCTTTACGAGGGGCCATCCAATCTGAAAATACTGTTACGGCGCTCTGAAAAGCCCTGGGCTTGGTTCTTCAAGCAGATGTGCCTAATGACTTTAACGATTATCATATTAACATTGGCACTGAATATAATGCATGTGCTACAAAAATTGTGATCAAGATCTTTATATTAACCTAAAGGATGAAGCTTCTGCTCAGTCATTTTCCAGTGTAGATTGGCACATCTTGGTAGGCGAGTAAATAATTTATTGACCATAAAAGTAGATAATCTTTTTGATGTTCAAAAATATTCTCTGTGCACTATTGCACAACAGGTTGAAAACCTAGTTTCTAGTATTTGTAAATCTGAACAGAAGTTTTCAGCACAGTCAGGTACTGCTTCTACATCTCTTCCTCTTATGGAGTCATTTGTTTAACTTGGTGTTGGTGCATCAACAACTTGTGCTGTTGCATCTTCTGCTATTAACCTACGTGGCCACATTCGTGTTTGTACCTCTGCTCCTGTTTTTCATCCACCAGTGTTACTGTCTGGACAAATGTTTTTCACTTCACCATCTACTAGTCAAAATTGTAGTGTGGTTCTCACAATCCCAATCAGTATAGCAAACACTATGTTCAATCCACAGAAGAATGTATTTTCCCCTGTTTTTGGAAAACTAACAAATCCTCTAGAGCGAATGTTAAAAAATTTTCCTGTAACTGATGGATTACACATTCTTAAGTTCCTTGAATTTGTTGAAATTATTGTTAAAATAAAACAAAACTATGCTGTTCCTGAAGCACAACTTTTATAACTCATATACCATTTCACCCAAGGTCCCCCCAGTGAGAGAACCAATTTGGCTATTAATCAGAGTCTATCCTTTGAAAGATGTCATGCCGATCTTTTAGGTTATTTTCTTACTTCCAGTCTTCTCACTCATTAAAACTTCAACTTTTTAACTGCTCACATACACCTGACAAATCATTATCCCTTTATATCAATAATATTAAAGAAGCAGAAACTATTTTAAGGTTAGGGTTACCTGAGATAGAGTTTGTGGACACTATTCTTGAAGGTCTGACATCTCAAGAGAGAAGATACAGGTTGGTTTTTGGGGAAACCCACTACCTTGTCCCACTTAGATCAAATGTGTATTCATTCCCAGAATATTAGATATTCTGATCAAATAGAGAAAATCAGGTTTACCATAGTAATAATAAGAAATATAAACATGATTTCAAAAGGAAATATTCTGAAGCTAAGCAAAAATGAGCCAAAAAAAATGGTATAGGCGTGCATATGCAAATAACAGAGGTATGGAACCAATCAGAGTAACGCGATGCGGTCGGCAGCTAGATCGGTTACTGCTGCTACAATGGCAGGTTATCAAGATTTAAGTGAGTTTGAACGTGGTGTTATAGTCGGCGCACGAGAGATGGGACATAGCATCTCCGAGGTAGCAATAACATTTGGATATTCGCGTACGACCATTTCACGAGTGTATCGTGAATATCGGGAATCCAGTAAAACATCACATCTTCGACATCGCTGCGGCCGGAAAAGATTGTGAAAGAACGGGACAGACGTGCAACCCTTTCTGAAATTGGCGCAGATTGGATTTGTGGACTACCGTGCAGGATTCATGGTATGAATTGCCTCCTGCATACCTTCAGACATTAGTCGAGTCCATGCCACGTTGTCTTGCAGCACTTCTGCATGCTTGGGGGGCTCTACACGATATTAGGCAGGTGTATCAGTTTTTTTAGCTCTTCAGTGTATTACACCCAAGTGCTGGTCTTGCTTACCAGTCATGTTTGGGCATTGCTCAGTGCAATGCTAACATATTGCAATCCATTAGGCTATCACATATGTTTCAACACCTTTGTAGTCCTTTGGACATTAAGAAATCCCAAACTGAAGATTGTATTGCTAAGGTCCATTTTCCAAATATCATTTGTGTTCAGAAAATTAATACTCCTCGTGTTCAAGTAGTTTTGGTGAGTTTTAATTTAATGCATTAATAGATTCAGAATCTGCCCATACTATAATTTATACTAAACTCTTTGAGGAATTGAAATAAAATAGAAGTGTGAAATACATTCTTACGGGCCCCTGCCAATCTCATGCTGTGTCATTATTAAGATAAAGATATTATGTTTTACCTGGATGTGTAAATGTCTTGTGGCTGAGAACCTAAGTACTGACTTCATGCTTGGAGCTAATTTTATGCCTTCATGTGAAATGATTTTGGATATCCAAGATAAGAATTTCCTCTCCAAGTTTAGACCTAACATCAAAATTCCATTTGTTAACAATGAATCAAAGCAGTTTGTCTTTCTTCCAAGTTAAATCCTGAATTTGAATCCCAACAGTTTAGTGATCATTTTGGACATTTGAGTAATGAACAAAGTCTGGCATTAAAATAATTATGTGGACAGTTTCCTAAGGTTTTTTTCTGAACTGGACTCGCAGATAATTTTGATTACAAAATTAAGTTAATTGATGAACAATATGTGAAAAGTCACCCTTATTGTTTGGCACCCCCAAAAATGGAGTTGCTGAGGCAACAAGTTCAGGATTTGATAGCCAAGGGAGTTATTGAGCAGTCAACATCATAGTATTCCAGCCCTGCATTTCTTGTCCTGAAACCAAATGATAAACAGAGAATGGTCCTTGACTATTGCAAAATCAACCAAAAAACTGAAATTGAGTCTGTCCTCTTGCCAGATTTACATTCAGCCTTCCATTGAATTGGGAGAGCCAAAATTTTCACTACTATTTACTAAAACGATGTCTATCATCAAATTCCATTAACTAAAGAGTCCAAACCAGTCACTAACATTTGCGTCCCTTGGAACTTACACTGAAGAGCCAAACAAACTGGTACACCTGCCTAATATCGTGTAGCCCCCTCCCCCCTCCCAGAACGCAGAAGTGCCGCAAGACGACGTGGCATGGACTCGACTAATGTCTGAAGGTATACAGGAGGTAATTCACACCATGAATCCTGCACGGCAGTCCACAAATCCAATCTGCGCCAATTTCAGAAAGGGTTGCACGTCTGTTACGTTTAATGATTCTCATCAGTCGTCATTTGTCCCGTTCTTTCACGATCTTTTCCGGCTGCAGCGATGTCGAAGATGTGATGTTTTACTGAATTCCCGATATTCACGGTACACTCGTGAAATGATTGTACGCGAAAATCCAAATTTTATCGCTACCTCGGAGATGTTATGTCCCATCTCTCGTGCGCCGACTATAACACCACGTTCAAACTCACTTATATCTTGATAACCTGCCATTGTAGCAGCAGTAACCAATCTAGCTGCCGACCACATCGCTTTACTCTGATTGGTTGCATACCTCTGTTATTTGCATTTACGCCTATACCAGTTTTTTGGCTCTTCAGTGTATATCAGTTTACCCATGTACCTTCTGGGTTAGCTACAGGTGCACAAGTTCTGACTCGTTTGTTAGATATAATTTTTCATGATGTTAAGTTTGAATATGTTTATAATTATTTGGATGATTTGGTAGTTTTCTCTGAAAATTTTGATCAACACATATAGTATTTGAAAGAAGTACTGTCCCATCTGGAGAAGGCTGGGTTGACTGTCAACCCCAAAAAGGTAAAATTTGCAGTACAGGGCATTTCATCTCATCTTTAGGTAACAAAATTTCTTCTAAATGCTTTTCTGTTGATCGTACACTAAAGCAATACGTGAATTTCCTCCACCCCATGATGTAAAGGTTTTTATTGACTTGGTTCAGTTCTTTGGTAAATTTATTCCCCATCTGGCAGAAAAAGCTGTACCTTAAAAAAAAAAAAAAAAAAAAAAAAAAAAAAAAAAAAATGGCGTGAGAANATTTAAAAGAATGACATTATTAATCCTCCAGTTCTTCGGGTGGCAGACTTTTCGAAATCCTTCATTCTACAAACGGATGCCTCTAATTTGGCTGTGGGGGTAGTCCTTGCCCAGGAAACAGACAGTGTCCGCCAGCCAATTACTTTTGCATCCCAGACTTCAACTTTCCCAGAAAAAATCGACAGATGAATTAGAATGTTAGGCTGTTATTTTTGAGATAGATAGATTTAGACAGTATTTCAAACACTCAGAATTTGTGTTGGAGACAGGCAACCAAGACTTGTCCTCGCTCTTAGTTCACCTAAAACATTTAAGTAAGATTGGCCATTGGGTGATGTGCATTTCCTAATTAAAATTTGTAGTGCAGCATATAAAGGGCACACATAATGTGGTCACTGATGGCCTTTTGCATTATGTTTGAAGGTAGAATCACTTAAGTGTATGATACTCCTCCCTTACGCCTTTACCGACATTCAAGAGCAATAGTGTAAAGATGACAAGTTACACAACATTATTCAAAATTTACATTCTGGCATAGGCCAAAAAACTTATTTTCTGTTGAAAGATGTTTTGTTTTGTAAATACAAGGATAACAGAAAGTGTATTTTTTTGCATGCCCACCTATGATCCATGGTCTTTCAGAACTTCCATTCCTCTCCAGTTGGAGGTCATCTGGGCACTTACAAGACTATCGAAGCAATAGAAGCAATACGCAGTAAATTTATTAGGAAGGGAATGCATGCTGATATTGCTAAGTGAGTTATGTTGTGTTCTCTATGTGCCCTTAATAAACAGACAGAAAATAACCACTTCGGTCTCCTCGCCTCAGACGTTGCACAGAAACCTTCGGAAAAGTTGTTTATTGATTTTGTAGGTCCATTCCCAAGGAGTACATCAGGCAACAATTTGTTATTGGTTTGTGTAGATGCATTTTCTGAATTTGTTTGGCACATCCCACTTATAAAAACTGACTTCGTTTCAACCATAAAAGCTTTAGAATCTCACATATTTAAAAATTTTGGAATTCCATCAACTATTGTCTCTGTTAATGGTTCTCAGTTTGTTTCTCGGCTTTTCAAGGATGTGCGCTTTGTGAATGGGATTCGCCATATCAATTTATAGATGTACTATCCTCCTCCTCCAATTGCAGAAAGGTTTAATCAAAACCTCCATTCTGCACTCATTGCAGTCCATGCAAATGTGCAAAACAACTGGGATAGTAACATTTCATGGCTACAAATGGCATTTAATAAATCCCAACATGAGTCACACAAAGCTACACCTTTCAGAGTTATGTACATGTATACACCAATAATCGTTTGTAAAAATCTTTTGAATTTAAATTACATTCTGCCTGATGACCCAAAAGATATCAAGGAGGCCTGGGGAGCTGCGTTGAAGAATATAAAATGGTCTTGCCTTAAGAGCAGTATTAAGTACAATTGAAACAGGGTTGATAACCCTCTTAAAGTGGGTGACCTAGTTTTGTGTAAGGCACATCCCACTACTACAGGTGCTGACAAGAAAATGGCTAAACTTTTGTATAGATGGACCAGCCCATTGAAAAAACAACATTTTCTTACTCCTGTTCCTGCTGGTCTTGAACCTAGTACAGGAAAGTATGTTGCAAGAGCTCATATTTCCCACTTGCAAAATTATCATTCACAATGCCCAAAATAGGGTGTTTTATATTCGTTTGCAGTTGTTGGAGTTGCATATTTAAGGTGCATACATATTTTGCCTTGTGCTTTTGTTTTGTTTAGTTGGTTGAGTTGGTCGATACCAACTTCTTTATTTTGATGCCCTGACCCGATTTTGACTATGGCCTGATCAACCACATGTCCTAGTCCTTTTGGAGTTTATTTTATTCTGTTTGCATAAATTATTTTCTTGTCAAAAAAAACATGGTACTAGAATTCAACTATGGTATTTTATTGTATGTCATTCTTATTTGTCTTGATAGTTTATTTGATTTAGGCACTTTGCATATATTCTGGTGTAAATGTAGTATAATGAGTGTTATCAGTTTTTAAGAAAATTGTTATCAGCATTTATAAGTTTGTAAGGAAACCTTTTATTTGTTTTAGCTTCTATTCAGGAGTGAGAGTTTGGATAGGTCACCATGTCGCTGGCTGTGCCTATATCCTTTAAAAGAATATATTAAATATGTACAAGAGATGATTTAAAAGAGATTCATTATTATTATCATTTAAATATATTTATTCTACCTCATCTTAAATTCCAACATGATACACTAATATGTGTGAAAATAGCAACACCCAGAAAGAATGGCCCAAATGTATCAAAACTCGGAGGATGTGTAAAACAGTGTACCAGCAATAAGTGATTACGATTGCAGAGAGATGGCCTACACGTAGGCCTAGCAGCACCCTCTCGTGTGACCGGAAAGGTCCATGCTACGTCAAACTCAGTCACTGAAGAGACGTCAAACAAAGTGAAAGTAAGTGCCAGAATGCCTTGTCGACGCCAAAAGGCGCCATATAAGCATGTGAGAGTTTGAACGAGGCAGAATGATTGGTCTCCAGGAAACGAGTTTGTCATAACGTGACATTTAGACTTGTACAGGGCATGCTGCTACAAAAGTGATGCGTGTGTGGAACCAGTGGATAGAAGAGGGTCATACGCAGCGATGAGCGGGTACTGGACAAAGCAATGTGACCACAGCATAGGATGACCAACATCTTGTCTGCACGGCCAAACGGACCGTACAGCCTCGTCGAAGGTGTTGGCTCGACACTGGAGCACTGCAACGGGTGTGGACCTGTCTGTGTCGATAGTTCGACACCATCTACTACGGGCTGGACTGGTGGCATGCATGCCATTGCATCAGTGTCTATTGTCTAGAAACCACAAACGCCTCAGACTGCAATGGGCACGTGAACGCCATCGCTGGCGTGCTGAGTGGCAAAATGTTGTGTTTTCGGACGAGTTCCGCTTCAACCTGTCCTACAGTGATGGGCGCATATGTATTAGAAGCTAACATGGTGACCGCAATCTGGCAGCCTGCATTGTGGAGCGGCATTGCGTACAAACGCCAAGTGTGATGGTTTGGGGTGCCATTGGATACAACACGCAATCTCAACTCCTACGTATTGAGGGCAATCTGAACAGCAACCGCTACATCAGAGAGGTTTTAGAGCCCGAGGTACTGTCCCTTCTTCAGGCGACTCCACATGCCATATTTCAGCAGGAAAATGCCCGGCCACATGTGGCGAAGAATGTGCATGCTTTCTTCAATGAACAGCCTGCGCGTTCGCCTGACATGTCGCCCATCGAACATGTCTGGGAAATGGTTGGTCCGCGACTTGTTTGTCATGGACCTCCAGCAACAACTGTTGATGCTTTGTGGACTCGCATAGAAACCGCGTGGAGGGAGATTCCCCAGGAACACATCCAGGTCCTCTTTGATTCTTTGATTCCACGCCACAATGTTTAGGGGCTGTGATTGCAGCAAGTGGGGGCTTCACAACATACTGAATTCTCAAGGACAGAGATCATGTACAGATCTGTAATCCTAATCAATTTTGTATTGTCATGTACCTTATATGTGGTATAAAATTAATTTCAATCACATGTAGCCTTCTTGGTGTTGCATTTTTCACAAATGTTAGTGTATTATGTGAGCTGTCAAAATGCATATATATATATATATAACGGTAATTTAAATAAAATTACCTCAACCAACACTAATCTTTTTTTTTTTTTTTTTTAATTTTAACGTTTGTATATTTCTTTTGGAAACATGTTTATTTTACATATTGTGAGGAACCCAGAAATATTGTGGCTTGATCAATGTTAATTTACTTATTTTTTAAGCACATCTGATTAATCATGGATACACGCCAAGGGCCTCACCCTGCCTGCGACAGTTGGGCTGTGGGCAAGCAATCCTAGGTATAAATTTACAATTTTTTTTTTTTTAGATGTCTGGTACTCTAGTTGCCAGGGTGGGGTGGCACAAAGTGATGGAAAAAAAAGATTAGGTACAATTAAGTTTCATTGCTGTAGTTACATTGCTGTACTTCTAATTTTTATTAATTTCTATCATACCCCATTATATTAACATAAGTATTGTCAACTGCATGACTGATCAACCTTCATAATATTACCCACACAAATTTTGAACTTCTTAACTTTTAATATATGTACTAAGTTATTGTTTGAGACATGGCCTTCATTAAAATTGATGTGCATCAAAATTTTCAGCTCTTCCCCACACAGTCCGAAGCTAAAGTGTAGATAATTTACAACAGCTAATGCTGCACTCTTAAAATAAAGAATATATAAAATACCATTAAACTAAACTCCGTAAATAAAAATTTTAAAAATTCAAACGTTTAATTTTAATGACATAAAATGTTACACTTGCATGGCCTGGTTAATAAATAAACAACTTTTGTTAGCAGTCTGCTAATTAAAAAAAAAAAAAAAATCTGTCAAGTTTTAGCTATTGTAAACTGTGTTTACATGCCTGGATTCCAGCATTTTTGGGGAACACACTTGAGTCACCTTTTTCCTACCTGCTAACACATGCCCATCCTGCCCATCACGCTCTGTCTAGCAACACCGCAGGTCTCGTAGTGGTTTTGTCTCCTGTCTCTCTGGTCTCTTGAGCCTGCTGGCTCATGCGCTCCACCATGCACCATGATATTGAAGTTGAAAATTTTCATGTAACTTAAATATATCTCAACAGCCTCATATATGTAACAACCGGAATTCTTCAATGTGGAAGGAAAAAATGGTTCACAGTTTTTGTGTTTGCTGATAAAATCTTGTATGGTGTATACCATGTAGCCAGAGACTGGAACACACATGCAATAAGCTAATGGAGGAATTTGGACTAACATATTGCATTACTGAACCTTGTATTTTCTATGGTGAGGACTTACTGGTGGTGATGATCCGACTGCTGTAGGAACCAAACAAAATTTGTAGCTGATTAAGAGGAAATTGCTGGAGTGTCTGGACATAAGGGATTTGAGTAAAGTGTCAAATCTACTGCTACTACATGTTACCAGAACAATTTTGACAAAATGATGGGTCAAACAAATTATGCTGAAATTATGTCAAAATTTTTTAAATTAACAATAGAAAGGGATATGGGTACTCCTTGATACAACAAACCGTATACAAAATTAAAAAAGTGTACCCTACAGTAAAAAAATATATATAGAAGAGGAATAGGGTGTATTTTATATATTGCAAATAGGTCATGTCATAATTTTTCCTTTGCAGCGTGCAGACAAAGTCAGATATATTGTAACTCAAGCAAGGGAGACTGGGAGCTAGTTTTTAAAAGTAATGTAATTTTCATATTTTTGTTAATTTATTTTTAATGTACAATCTGTAGGGTTTTGTGTCAAAATTATATAAATCTACTTTATCTTTGTAGATAATGAAGGACGTTTGAATATTTTCAACTCATGTTTGTAACTACAAAATAATGTTTTCCAGTGGAGTGGTCAGTTGATAATCATATCTAGTGGGGAGAGAATTTTTATCATAGTGCATAACAGTTACAAATCTAACCCTCTTGGGGCTTTAAGGCTCACCAGCAACCAAGCAATAAATAAGGGAAACACCTTGTCGCGACAAAGTTAAACTGCTTAGGATAGAAACATTAAATAAAAAGTATTTGCAAGACTTTTACAACAGAATTATGGGTAAAATACCAAATGTCACTATTTTAACATAATATATTTTAATAATTTTAAATTTAAGTGACCTTCACAACTAACAGGCTTTCATATCTACATAAGATGTGGCAAATATGCCCACACCAGAATGAAGAGAAGCTAAGAAAACCAGGTGGATGCATCTATGTATCTGAAATAAAAGGTAAGTTATGCAGGAAGTGAAAATTTTCTTTCTAATAAATTCCAATTACGTATGACACTTGGTTAAGCATAAGATCTATACACAATACACAGAATTACAAAAATCAGAAGACAACTTAGGATCATTTTACTATCATAAGTCAGCATCAATCATGCATATGAAGGAAAATTACTAACTTAAAAGCAATTATCTTTCCAGTATTATGTTTTCACCCTATTTATAAATGAAAGTTACCAAATCATCTGGTTAAGGTGTTAAATTAAAATATAAAACATTTAACGTCAACTCATAAAAGTGAAATGGATTAGAAACTCCCCAAATATTTTCTAACTGCTTCAGCATACCTGTTTTCCAAAAATAAGTTGTGCATCTTCTGCGCACAGTTCATCTATAGAGTCAGAATCAGAAGCATATTGTGACTCAACTGGCTGGTAACTGTGTCTATCTACTGCCTGAAAAAATTACAAAGTCCTTATAACATCAACAGATTTAATACATAGATTTAATGTCAACTACTGGTGTTACACAATACAGCTTTAGATACTAACATATAATTTGTACTCAAGACTGAGATTAACTCATTTGATTTTTTATCCATTTTGACAAAAATATTAAAAATTACAAGTTTCTACCTAACATCCTGATAATTTATCAGATATTACTTCTATGGACATCCTATATACTTTTTAGACAGTGAACTGAAATACTAATAAGGTAAATTTTTATAAGTAATAAAGGAGTAACACACTGATCTACATTTTGCATTATTATATCTTTATAATAAATACCAATTTCACAGGAAAAATTAGTTGTTTGTCAATTTTATTTTGGCCTATTGAAGCAAAAGCGTATTTTTTTTTTGTTACTCTAACATTTGAGTTTATGTAAATATTGTGAAGGCCTGTGACCATATATTTATTACTAGCGAAACGGCCCGGCTTCGCCCCAGTACAATTGAGTTTTATATTGATACACTAATAAATAAATTGGGAAAAGACAATTAATTTATATAAAAACAGAATTATAAAATTATACTATCTTGGCCTAAGTTTTTAACTGATTATGGCAACCCAAAAAGAAGGAAATATTTTTCACCCGATAGCCAAGAAGTAGGGTATTGTTTTTGGAGTGTATCTGTATAACTATAGCGTAGTTACCACATTTCCGCTTTCCAGCATCAATGTATGAAAATCAAAATGTGAGTTTCATCAACTTGTAGCTTTACAAATAAGTGTACCTAGGTACTAATTTTTGTGCTTGGCTGAGGGATCTTAATCAATCACCAAGGTTAAGCAACGTTCCCAGCGGTACACATTTGGATGGGTGACCGTTTAGTGGCATAACATCTGAGCGCTTCCGGGCTTCGGAGGGTACGTTAAATATTCTGTCCTGGTTGTTATCGATTGATAGCAGTCGTTAAGCCATTTCAGAGGTCCTTGGGTGGCCTGATACACTCTGACACCAGAGGAAAAAATATTTAGGTCACGTTCCCAGCCGTTGCAGAATTATGTTTTGTTGTTATTCCACAGGACCCGTAAAATTTACCGGGATAAAAAGTATCCTATGTCCTATTCCAAGACCTAAAGTATCTACATACCAAATTTCATCAAAATCTGTTCAGCCGTTATGGAACTGAGTGGTAACAAACATACATACACGCACGCACACAGAGTTTCACATTTATAATATTAGTAGGATGATAAGTAGAAATTTAATCTTGGAAATTAGTACTACTGCCATGTGAATATAAATTTTGGAGGTATAACCATGAAAAATGATTTAATACTATAACATAATATGACAAATCAAAATAAATCTGCCTTTTTATTCAAAAATGTTTTCTATCATATGAATTATACTTAATATATTTGTATATTGTTTGTTTTTTCTACCATCAATAGAACAACTAACCCATAAACATACATTAGAAATAAATTCAACAAACACTTATTTACTATGTTTAGAGTAAAACTTTGAACTGGACTGAACTCAGACTGGAGTCAAAATATAGCAAACATGGACCGAAATCCACATTTAAAGTAAAGTTTGCAATCCGGAGTGGCATGTAAACAAGAGCGAAGATAAAGTGAATATGGACTGAAAGCTGAGTAATGACATTTTTCAGCCAATGTGTGAACTAGAAAACGAACAATACTAAAAAAAATATATGATAGTTTACCTATTTGTTTTTGTTCCAGAGTTCTTTTGAAGCTAACATATTTTGTTCTACCCTTACAAAATCAAGAACATAATATAATTTTAATATTTGTTTCTCCAACAATCGTTTAAAAAAAATTGTATGTCCATTTTGGTCCAAACATTTTGCATTTCTTTTTTTTGGACTTAATATGCCCCTGTAGCTTAAAATTGGCTTAAAATTTTTTTTTTTAAATTCCGTAGATGCAAATATGTGAATACACTTCCTAAATAATGGCATTTGTTTTGCTCTCACTCCCAGTTCACTCCTATTGGTAGTACTTAGAGTAAATCTTCAATCCGGATTCCACAATCCAGTCCACTGTACCGACTGGAGTGGATTACTCAATCCACTCGTACTTCAGTCCAGTCCGGGAGTGTTTACGGTAAATTTTCAATCGGAGTTCTTCAGTACACTCCAAGTTCAATCTGGATTGAAGTGTTACTCTAAATGTACTAACAGATTTATATTTGTTACATTGAGTTGTAAAGAAAGACTTTTAAGGCCCACAATGTGTATAATGTTCAACAACAGGAGCCTATACAACTCTCTACTGTATTTTACTACATTATCCTGTATTCCTTAAAAAGGAAACACAGGAAACACGACCCATATATAAATTATGGTAACTAACATAGTTACCAGGCTGTATTTTAAAAACCATTTACAGAGTTTAAAAATAACTTGTAATGTGCAACACAGAAACTTATTACAACATTTTCCCTTATTGCCTAATACAAAGTATATGGTTTAAGACCCAATCTATCAACAAAGTCAATTTTTGGTAGAGAAAACACCTTTGTTAACATATGTAAGTTGTTGCATCACTACATAATAAAACTTTAAATTTCAATTTCCCACAAAATGGTATCTGACAGCTATATGTTTACTCTTTTCTAATGTTAATTCGTTCAGAGTCAAGCTAACAGTACCCTGATTGTCCACATTTATGATGCACGGTGCTTGCATAAATAGATCCTATAGTCCAACTTCCCTCAAAAAGTTATGAAGCCACAGCACTTCTTTCATCACTTGAGCCTCCAGCCAGTTAGATGTTAAAACCACTGATTCATTTGCAATCACTGATGTGATTTACTCAGTAAGCATCTATGTACAACTCCACTTTAGCTCTCCTATACTTATGTTAGTTTCAGATGTAGCATTTCCTTTATGTATTTCATGTATCTGAGCACTGACTACTCCTTTGAGGTAATTAATTGTAAAATGGCTAGCTATCACGCTCGTGGTCACAGCTCCACATTGACACACACAACTCCTGCTTTTGGAAAATAAACACTGTCCATAACAGAGTACAAATAATGAATTTGACATTTCATGTTTACATGTAATATAATTACTTTATAGAATATTTAATTAATTTCATTTTTGCAGTATGATTTTAACAACTAATTACGTTGCTGATTTCATGAAAACTAAACTTTCGTCTCATACAATTTTATTATTTCTCAAAATGTAAAAATTGCCATATTTCTTACTTGCTGCTTGTATCAGCCTTAAACTACAATAATACTTTTTCATTTAAACATCATGTTGTATCTACGAAGATACTATGATGCCATTTTAGCAAAATAATTTGTGCCACCTCATATACATAAAGGTTCCCAATTTCCACTGCCAATACCATAAGTAATCTTATTGTTTTCTTCTTTATTACTGAATGGTAGGTTTCAAAGTGGTCTGCTCCAGGTATCTGGGTGTAGCCTTGAACAATCAATCATACTTTAACACACTATTGCCAAAATGTGGTTGCATTAAAACTCACCTCAATTCAACTACATTTTTGTTAAAGTTGCTGGTATTCTTAATACTTCTTTTTTAATTTCTTCTTCCATTGCAAATTTCCACATATGTGAATCATTGCTTCCCCTGCTGTCTTAGCATCAAACCTTCCTTTGTTCACACATTTCACAAGCTTGCAACAACTACATGGCTTCATTGGAATTCGCTTTCTCACCAACATCCTTAGTTTCTGTGCATCAGCATCCTCATCTTTTGATCCTGTCTCATTTGCCTTAAGCAGATAACCATCATATTCATTGTTATATGGGAAATTATTCACAACTGTGTCCTCTGTTGCCAGACTTCCTTCAATAGTATTATTTCTTATCTGTTTTAGTTTAGGACATTTATCTCTTCATGTTGTTTCACAGTCCTATGGTTCGATTTTTGTACCTCAAAGGGGAAATGTTGTCGCAAAACAACCACATCTCTGCTTACAATTACCCTTTCTGTCTTGACAAACCATAACCCTTTGTATTCTCTGGATAGGTATTTGGCTCCGACATCCAGCTTTTTATATTCACAGTTGTTCCCCAAACCTGACACCCATACACCTTTATCCTGTCAAAGTACTCAGCTGTTGTCTCCCTTCCAATCCACAGTTCCAATGTAATTTTATTTTGAATTACATAAAATGGAAAGTGATTTTGGATGGCATAAACTATTGTCAAAGCTTCTGTCCAGAAAGTGTGGGGCAAGCCAGATTCCACCAAAGTACATCATACAGCATCCATAGGTTAAAATTAAGCTTCTCTGCTTTTCCATTTACCTTAAAAGTATACAGGACTGTCTGCATGTGTTTGACACCACACTTCTCCAGGTGTTTCTGAAATGCCTTGCTTAATATTCACCTCCATTGTAGCTTTTATCACCTTAGTCTTTCTTCATGGAATGGTTCTTCATTTTCTTGATAGTTTAGAAACTTCTCACATACATTACTTGAAATGAGTCAAACCTCAAGCACCCTCGCAACTGTTCGTTGTGCCGTCGAACAGCAGCAACCCCCGCAGAGCACCATGCCAATGTAACGATCACCACAGGAGTGACCATCAGCAGCATAATCTCACCAGTGTTTAGGAAGGCACCCGTTTATCCCAACAGTATGCGAGTCAGCAGCATAAATATCACCAGTGTTTGGGAAGGCACCCACTTCTCCCAACACTACATGTGTCAACTAACGATCCTATATTGATCTGACCACGTGGTCAATACCAATGGTTTGGGTGCCATGAGACTGGAATGCATGCTCCTATACAACACTACGCCATCAGGATATAGCACAAATGAAGGCATCATCATATAATGGCGTGTCCCTCATCAGGATGCTGACACCATCGTGTGGCCCAGGTGGTTAGTGATGCGAGTGGACCTCAAAAAGCTGAGCGAAATTCATATTTATTTTATACCAGTGAATGTAGAACGTCACCAGTGCTAATATCACTTAAATAAGATTATGTGAATCATGTTGTGCAATGACTTCAGAGTTGCTCATGGGCTTTACCTGTGCCAACCTGATTACTAACCTCAAAGGGTTCTCATGACAGGGTCAAATTGTATTTTAATTAATATTGTTCAATCAACTTATATTTCTATGGTGCTACATATTTTTTTTTGTTGAACTGCACAGGAGCGAGTGAAGAGATTTGGGCGGCTCTTAAAGGCAAGATTTTGAGAGCTGATTGAGGTGAGTATGGAGCAGTGCCGGAATGAAAGGGTGGGGGAAACGGGAGATCCCCAAGGGATCCCGCCAACCAACGGCATCGTCCGATACAATTATAAACTGCACAGGAGAACTGAATTAATCAGTAAGGGATGAACAAGATTTTAACATGAAATTCACTATGCCAATTTTTATGAGTATGATTGATTATGTTTACAATAACCCATTCAAGTGTAGTTGTGTTCATAGTAGCATTTTCAGGGAGCTTACCCATAAATTTTATTTTCAATTACACTAGAAAAAACAGTGTTCTTTTCCTCCTATGACTGGTGCTTACCTCGCTTCCTACGAGCGGGCTGGCACCATCATCGTCAGTTTGGAGCGGGCGTGGATGGGAAGAGGTCACGCTACATTAGCGCCTCCCAGGTTCAACATCAACCTTTGTCTGGGAAGAACGAACTATAGCTTTTTCACTTTGTATAGAACTTTAATTTTACTTCTTAACCAAGGAAGTGCACCTCCCATTTCTGCAGGCTCTTTTATGCCCCAGAAGCTTAACTTGAACTTAATTGATATGTAGGAGTGCACCACTTCTTTGTCTGCATCAGTCACCAAAAGGCTAGACGAGTAGGATCCATTTTGCACAGTTATAGTTACCTGCATTAGCAACAGTGACCTACATTAACTTGCAATAAAAACAGTGCCACTTTACTTTGTTGTCACTATTTCAGGTTGGGCAGCTTAACTGTCATTTTGAGAGCTAGTCCAATCAAGCAGCTTTCAGGGTTAATGTATAACTTTTATTCAGTGTTTATTAGCATGTGGAGAGGCCTTAACAACTCCACATGCTGTTACATGTAAATATATGGATTAACACAAGTCCCCCTGCTATTTAAATTTGTCAGTGCAAGATACACCAGAAGTAATCTACTGTTCAAAACAGCTTATAAACACACTACAAATAAACTTGGGAGGAACAGGGGAGAAACGGTCACATGGGTGGTCGACCGTCACGGCCCTCATTTTGGAAAGCAATAGTAAGCAATAACTTCAAGCAATCTTTTGGATGGGCGGTTGTCTTGCCAGAGACGTGTGGAAGACATGATGCACATGCGACATAATTTCCTCCTCCCCTGGACATAACCTTATCATGTCACATGGTGCCCAATGTTGAGCTGCGAAAAGCCATCTTTAAACCCTTTCAAAACATGTTTGTGCACCATAGTGACTTGCTTCACATGGCGCCTTCAAGTGATGTGGAAATTTAAAAAATGTCAACATTTTCTAAAATAGTTTTTGAAAATTTCCAAAGTGCTTAAAAATCAGACTTTTTATCATTGCAAGCCATAGTGACTTATGTCACATAGCACCCTAACTTCACGAATTCAAATTCCAATGTTGCAAAACACTTTACAAGAAAGCAAACACGGTTTGTTGCTAATAACTATTCATGACAAACTTTCACAGTTTTCGAACATAATTTCAAATATTACAAAGTTTTACCAAAATTGGGACTTTGTTAGTTTTTAATGAAACTTTAAAAAGTAAAACTGTAAATAAAACCATGTGTGTAACAGCCTTTACGGCTTGCAAAATTAGCAGCAACATTCAGCAGAATTTAAGTTGCATTGTTTATAATAGTTTGCAAGCTCCTCAAGAAATTTTTAGAATTTTGTATAAAACTATGTAAAAATGTAATATATTGGATGGGCAAGCACGAAGCAGCAGCCATTGTTTAATGGTATACCATATTCCGGTCCAATGCAGTGATGTTAATCGTCCACCCCAGAACAACAAAGTCAAGCAGCAATAGAGATATTGCAGGGCGTGCGAGCTCCCAGCACCTCCTACTCCAGGTCGGTCAACCCGCCCGCAGGTGATAGAAGGTCAGCCGCGGCCAGCAAGGTCCATGATCCTGTTCTAATCACTGATATCTCCTGCACTGTGCTCCCATGCCGCATATCTGCACTTTGCTTCCACAAAATACGGGGATGATGGCACTCCATACCTCAGACGGCAATCTGGCTGTACTTTGCCAATGGTGTGTGGCTTGGTCGTCAGCACAAACACCATGGACAGATTTAACATAGCATCCAAACACTACCTGTGTATATGCACAAACAGCGATCAAACAGCGATCAGTGTCTGAAAAATGATATTGACAGCATCAATTGTGCACTGTGTACACCAATTGCACAGATGTCTGCAAAAATTCCAGCTGAACTGTGTCAGAACTGTGTAAATCGCACTAATAAAACAAGTTTTTCAAATCAAATACTCACGGAACATTGTAAATATCATTAACATTCAATTTCAAAACCAACCGGACTTGAGGTCATTCAAGCCAAATTGAGAGATCATGAAAGATGCAATAATTTATAATGATGTTATGTAACTGGACAGGTAGTTATATTGTACAATTGGTACCAAAAGCCATTACCATCCTCAGTACACAAGGGACGGTTCACATGCACACAATGCAAATGAAACCTTACAGAGGACATACAGACTGCAACAATATTTATTTATTGGCAGTTAGATAATGCCTACCCAGTGTCAACAATCTGTGTGCTATGGTGCCAGGAAGGATATTCTTTGAATGTAAAATTTCTGGATGCCATGCATATCAGAGGTGCACATTAATGAATGAGTGGATGGCAGGAACTGACAGTGGCTACAAATGCCAAGCTGGTTTAATACACCACATGTAAATTGCACTTGTATTCACACCTATGCCAACCATGTGCCACACCACAACATTCACTGTGCCATTAGCTCAGTCCAGTGGGTTACCAACTCTGAACCACACAAACACACCAAAGACAATAGCCCATGCCAGCAGAGCTTTAACATACCTGCTAGCTTTCAGTATAATGTACCCATCCAGCACCCATGTCAGGGCATGCGAGTATGTGGTATTAGTTCCAGTTCGTCAAAGGCTCGTTAGGACGCATCCGACCAACAATACTGGTACTTAGGCAACAGTAGGTTGGTGAAGTGTGCCGCATGCCGCAACGGTGGCGAAGTCTGGGATGTAGTTGCATAGCCAGTTCACTAGCCCTACAAACCGCTGTAGCAGTTTGCACATCTTGTGGCAGAGGTTTCTTGTCGATCAGCTGCAACTGCTATGGAGACGGCAGTTCATCAAGCCAACATGGCACTTAAAGGGGGCGCAGATAAGGCCGTGGGATTTGAGTCTCTTGATCACAAGAGCAAAGTGGTGGGCGTGCTCTTCCCATGACTGAGAGATCATATCGCCACATCATCTAGGTAGGCCGCAATGAAAAGACTAATGTACCCATCCAGCACCCATGTCATGAGTGCTTGGAAGGTCGCAGAGGCGTCCTGTAGGCAGAAGGACATGGAATGGAACTGAAACTGTCGACCACTATGTGTAGTGAATGCGATCTTAGGCATATCCTCGGGTATCACAGAGATTAGCCAAAAGCATGACTTGAGGTCTAATGTGGAAAAAATTTTGGCTTGTCCTAGCCGTGCTAATGTGTCTGGGATGTTTAGCAAACGTAAGGACGTATTCACAATCAGCTTGTTCACAAGCTCTAAGGTAACACAAAACCTGAGCATACTGTGTTTTTTGTCTACCATAACTACTTGGCAGTTACATGGGCTCTCGCTGCGCTAAATCACTACGTCCCTAAGCATGTTCGTAACCTGGTCTAGGATGGCCTGCCATGTAAGGCCATCGTAGTTGATGGGTCTCACATAAATTGAGGTGTCTGATGTGGTTGGGATCTCGTGCTGAGTGATGGTGGTCCGCCGCAACGAGTCTGACATTGTAACACATTGGGGTGTTGATTCAGCACAGATTGAAACGCCTATACGTACTCAGGCAGGACCCCATGACTAAATACGTCCAGCGACACAAACCCCCTGAGGGCAGTGGGGAGGTGGGTCTAGATAACATATGCAGTATATCAGCCGGCAGTACCGGCATGGAGTCGCTCCTAGCTTACCTTGATGTTGGAGTCTTGTTCATGCAGCCACAGTTAACCCTGGATCACGTCCTTTTGGATCCCCTCTACCACAAGGGCAGTGGTGGTGGACACGTCCAGTACCTTGACAGCAATGGTAGTTTGCCTCCAGATTCCCCGCCGGCAGGTCGCTGGTGGCGAGGGGGAGCAGCCCTGGTTCCACCATCAGCTCGTGGGCCAGCACGAGGAGGGCAGCAATGATGTTTTGGTCGCTACCATGACGACCAGGGCCACCCTTGGCTGCCTGTCGACATCCGACAGGATATGCAGCAGGCCCCCTATCGCATGCCAATACGTGCCCCACGAGAGTGGTGTTGTCGGCATCTGTGCCATTATGGAAGGGCGGTAACTGGCCATCTCTGAAGGGGTGCAGTCCAGCCCCCTTAGCGTCTATTTTCTGCCACAGAGGACTCCGCATAAGCAGGCGAATACGAGGGGGCACTTCCGGTGCCAGTGGCGGGCAACCTCGGGGCAGTATTGGCAATGGTGTGGGGGGCAGCCACCCAGCCCATGAATGCATCCTCCTTTGCCCTGACCTGCCCGCAGGCCACTGGATGTTGTGGGGGAGGTGACTGAGTTAGTGCTGGCATCTGCGGCTGGGACGACGGTGTTGCAGAATATCTCACGACAGCTAGTGCATCCTCGGGGTCGACTGCGGATAGGGCCCTCTAGCGTGGTGGTAGGGTAAACCTGGCATGGTGCCCGAAGCTCTCCTCCAGGTCGCGTTCAACTGTGCATGCCTGGCGGATGAAGCCCTCCACACCCGTGTGTCGACTTGCGGAGGTGCTGGCAGTGCTCAGGGAGTAGGAGCTAAAGAATCAGTTTGAGGGCAGCCTCTTCTCCCTCGCCCTCATGTAGACGGTGAAACAGGTCTGCCATCTGTCTAATGAATGCTTATGCACACTCACCCTCTGTCTGTTGTCGACACAGCTCCATATGTCACATGACCCTGCTCTTTGTGTCATTGAAGTGATATTGTAGTGCCTGCACAAACTCAGACCATGGCAGTGCCAACGTGCCAGTAGGGACCACAAGTCTTCGGCACTGTTGCAAAACTGACTCGCAGTGTGGCTTGACCACTCTTTTGTCAGGATATTATACTTTGAGAACTTGTCCTTACACTGTCTCACAAACTCCCTCCGAGCTTCCCACAGTTGGCTCACAAATGTTGGCAATGTGAAACAAGATGTCTGGCCCCTAGCATGCGCGGTATAAGTGGCAAGTCTGGTTTCAGTACTGTTGCATCTGGATTAGTGTGTGGCGCAAAAGGTGTTTCACAAGCAAAGAACCAGTGAGTGAAAAATATACGTTTGCTCTGAGTGGCACAGTTCCTAGGTTTACGGTGATTGCATCCCAAACAACATGCTGCTTCATTGGTCTGCCTAATACACACCTGCGTGGAACACTGGCCACGTGGTCCAAGTCCAGTCCGCTAGCCTCCTTGGTGTCCGCGCACATGCACACTTTGCTATTCATGCCAATGGCACGGTTCCCCCGTGTTTGGCGAGGGCACACGCACATAGCGCACATGCGTGGGCCCGTACCCTTCACCACGCTCATTCAACAGTTTTCTCAGAATCCAACAGATGTTCACAGTTACAATTACACTCCACACGCAGCCTTGGTGTTAGTGCGTCCGGTGAGGGAGAGAGCGAGCAGAAAGAAAAAAACAAAGTCAGCATGCACACAACATAGTTCACTGCACTCACGTTTTCTGAGGTGTTGATTGTAGTTTGCCACACATTGCTTGGTGCCATAAATGGTGATCACATACAGACCATATGCATGGAGAATAAAGAGTGATCAAAATGGGAAGAAAACACACTACACTAATTTACAAAAACATGCATAGCAGTGCACAGTGAAATAAACACACAAAAACCTTAATTGCTAAGAAAACTTTTTTTTCCACAGTTTTCTTCAGCTATTGGCCAATCTTCAGTGCACTCTACACATGTTCTGACGCACTGAACACACGCAACATACGACCCTGTGCCTCGTGCATGCGTGGCTCATGATGGGCTTACGCCGACCAAGGAACAAGGTGGGATGACACTGTCAAGAGTAAATATTTTGTTAAAATACAATGGTTTTCTTCTATTTTACCTTGAGGTGACTGGTATAAAGATGATTTTGGAATATCTTAATTTTTTTGTATTTTGTCTGAAATTTATGGTTTAATCCCATAAAAGGTATGCTGAAAGTGAAATTTAAAAATTTGGGGGTCACTGGTCCAGTTCACTCAGATATTATCTGCTGTCCTCACATAATGCCAAAAAGTTTGTTGGATTATATTTACACTGATAATTTATTTCTTATATATTTTGAGTTTAGCTTTCATTAGTTACTAAGTTGCTAAAAGACTTCAAAATGTTTTAACAAACTGGTTTTTATCCCTCATACATTTTGTTGATCTTTTGTTTGAAAATTTTAATCTATTGTATAGGGAATCAAGGGCATTTCGAAATATTTCTTTATGGTACAAGGTATAGTTTTTTATCCATTAAAATCTATTGTTTTAGTCAAATATTCTATTTTTCTATCAATATGTTTAAATTCATAAAAAGTATCCAATGGAGGAATGTAAATATTTCCTAACAAAATTAATTTGTTTCCTTCAATTTTGATTTGAATCTAACTGGCTTCTTCTACACAATAATTTGAACTGGCTATTGTTGTGGAATAATATTTTTGTTAACTGCTATCAAAACTCGCCTCTTAATTTATTGGTTAAAACTCTATTTCTGTTAGTTCTGTAAATTTCAAAATTAACTGGGAAATAGTATGAATTAAGATCATCATTTAACCACGTTTCAGTTAAACAGATTATTGAAAAGTTTATGAGATGAACAATTTAAAGGAATTTTATTGCTTTGGTACATAGTCCTCTTAACATTTTGGTTATATGTATATAAAACCCTCATAGTTGAACATAAGTTATTTGTAACAGTTGTCCTTGTGTCTGTGTGTGTACTACAGAAGTACAGTAGTACAGGCACTGTTTTTATGGCACACAGTAACATATTAGTATCACATATTTTAGTAGTGGTTTGTTTGTCTTAAGCCCATATAATTTATTTATTAAGTACATAATACTTAAATAGTTACTAGTCTGTAAGCATCTAAACTTAATTTAAATATAGAATGTGGTGCTCATCGATAATTTCTTGTTTTGTTAAAATAATTACAGAAGCAGTTTTGGTAGTGGAAATGTTTGCAAGACGTACAATGATTATAAGTAGCAGTACAATAATTGTTTGCAGTTGGATTTGATAGTAACAGCATATTTATGGTACACTACTTGTAGGGTACGTAAAGTTTTATTACTTTGTTTTGTAATTATGAAATGTATATTGATTACTGACAAATGTAAAAATTGTTTTAGATTATAGTTAGAACCATGTTTACATGATTTTTGGGAGCATTTAGTGTGAATTTGGAATTTATAAAGGTTACAAAATTAAATTCAATCATTTAGTGTTTGTACTGAAGTTTGTCGTGTTAATTAACTACCGTATTGTGGACCACCACATGGTATACTGCTGGACAATGAAAATAGCACACCATGAAGAAACCATGCGACAGCCACAAAAACAATGTAAATAACGAGAGTATGGGCAGGTATGCATGTGATCTCATGTAGGTGTGTTTGCATTTGACCACACACATGGCAGTGGCACTGCAAGCACTGACCAGCAGTCGAAGACACTACAATGTAGTTGAAGCCGCATTAACAAGAGAAACACGAGATGATACCAAGCTAGCATAAAGAAAAGAATGCTGGAAAGATACCAAAGACATTGCTTTACACAGTTGACGAACTTTGAGAGAGGACTCATAATTGAGTTGAAAACCACCGGATGGTTATGTCACTGTATAGCTCACCATGTCTATTGTTTGGACAATACATAATGTCCAATGCTGTTGGGAGCAGTGAATACATGAAGGCAACCACACATGGAGGACCAGCTCAGGACGGATGAGGTCAACTGCCAGTTGAGAGGATCAACGGATTGTATGCCAGGCACAGAGGGATCCCATTGGCGACACAATCCACAACACCGGCCAGTGTTGGGGCTCCTGTGCGCCCATGAGCCATTTCCCAATGCCTTGAGGTGAATCTGCTATCCCAGCACCCATTACATGTACTGCTATTAATTCAGCAACAGTGGCAGTTACTTTTGCAGTGCATTGCTAGAGCAATGTGCAACACCACATACTGGTGATATGTGGTGTTTAATGATCAGTGCCGCTTTATTATGGGGACTGATGATCATCGCGCCCAGTTTGGAGGGCCCCTGGTGAATGCCACAATCCCAACTTTACTATCAGGGGGCACACTTCCTCCACGGCAGAGATTATGATCTGGGGAGCCATAGCCTATGATAGCAGATTTTCTCTCGTTGCATTACATGGAACATTGACGGCCCAGTGGCATGTGGATGAGATCCTATGCTCCTGTCTGTTCCCATTTTTGGCTTAGAGTCCAGGTACAACATTCCAGCAGGAAGACGTCTGATCACACACAATATGTCACTCAGGGCTGCCTCCATCATGTACAAACACTACCAAGGCCTGACCACTCCCATGACATGTCCCCAATCAAGTATGTGTGGGACCCGTTGAAATGCTAGCTGTAGCGGTGCCAAAGTATCCAGGATTTTAAACACACTATCCAACAATTGTGGGCCTGTCTGCCTAGGGACAACATCTGAAATCTGCTGAACTCAATGCCAGACAGTGATACAGCATGTATCGTGATGCAAAGGGGCATGATATACTACTGAAGATGTCCAGATAGCATGCCATGATTCATATTTAATCGTCCTGCAGCTCTCCTACCTGTATCACTATCTCTATATTAAGTTCCAGTAACATACAATGCATCCTCCTGTGTGTGTGCTATTTTTATGGTCCAGCAGTGTATTTCTGGTAATTTATAAAAAAGTTCCCTGCAACTTTGTTTTGGCTAGAGTACTGGACATGCTTCTGGAAATGCACATTGAGAGACAGTTGGCAACACTGACATATAATGTTTTGTTTGGCCACTAGATTACAATTTGTTTTGACATTTGAAATTTAGTTAAATTTATGACTGAGAATAATAGTTAATGGCATCCTATGGAAAATTCAATTTGTTATATCAGTACGTGTTTGGAAAATTAAGACTGTTTTAATTAAGTATTACAGTTATCCTGGTGGGTGCAACTGGTGCAGTTTTGGCATGATAGACAGTGGAAAGTAGCATATTTCTTCTGAGACGACTTCGTGGGTGCCTTTCTCCTGGACGTTTTGTAGGTTAATGAGTTGGCTTGCCAGTGATGTAATGTGTGGCCAACAGTATTTGTTTAAACAAGGTGAATGTTTTCTATCCTGTTGCTTAGTTAATTAGATCATGTGTTAATATTGCGAGTTCATGTTTTTCAGTAATTTTTTATTTGTTCGGGCTATTTGGCTGGAGATGCCAATAAGTTATGAGAAGTTGTGAGAGAAAAAAAATAGGTGCTGGTGATAGAAATCTATGGGGAAATGAGACGAGTGTACAGTTGCATAGTGGTGCTAGGGAGTGCTAGGGAGGGCACTGAAAATTTCTGACTAGCCATGGTAGGAGGGTAGGTAGTCAAGAGACATGGTATTTGAGTTATGGTGACTGACCATTGGGAAAGGACAGTTAGTGTTTTTGGGTTTATAATTTCTTTTGATACTTTCTATGTAACACAAGTGATGGAATTAATTTAATAATTTAAAGGAAATTAAAATAACATAGTATTAGCTTTCCTAATGATGGAAATGCTAAAATTATAATTTGGGGACAACAGAATTGAAGGAACATGCAAATGAGTAAAATTTGGTAATGTTGTAGATACACTTCACAGATTAAAAAAAGTTTTTGAGTAAATCAATGTTTTACTTAAGGGCTTAGTTGTTTTTTTTTTTTTTATGTTGATTTAACATCTAGGTTTCCTATGGTAATTTTTTCTGTTTTTGTAAAATCAAAAGTTTCTGGCAAATCAGTAGGAATTACTCCTAACCTTAACACATTAATGCTAGTCCCCACCTGCAGTGAGATGGTTCGTAGCGTTCTTTGGTTAATGCTCAGTGGCACAGACTATAGGGTGCCTGGGATTTGAGGGTAAATTACACACAATGACTTCATCTCGACTTCTTAGTTTGGAACAGGTTTATTTAACGGGACTTTACTTATACATTCCCGACACTGTTGCGGGACTTTATTCTGCGAGTTCAGGCCTGAAGGGCTGGTTACAATGTTCTGGTTACGTTTCTGATGCTGTAGGGGCATTAGGTGTCAGGACAGGTCCCTGAGTGACGACGGGGTTTCTTATCTGCACATGTTGCGTGGTAGTTGTTCTGGCAGTTGATGGGTCTGGTGAGCTGGATGGCCCTCTGTGGTTGGCTTGTTGCACGCTGCTGGCTTCCTCTTGACGTAGTGAAACTACACGTCTGATGTGACTCTGGTAACTGTCTCTGAATCGGCCCTGCATCTCGCATTTCGGATCTCGCGTCCTGATTTGGCTGACCCCTTAATGTGGCGACTTACTATCTGCGCATCCCGGTGTGGCTGTACCGAACTTCCACGCCACCAGCTGCTCGTTGCTTCGAATGATGGACGAGGCTGGGGGTCCGATCTCCCCCGGCCTTCTCTCTCTGCGCGGCTGACCTCTCTCTGAGGTAATAATCAACTGTTAACTGTCGTACTCTCCCCTGACGTACTGATGACAAACTGTCCCTCGAACTAACCTCTCTGTGCGGTAATCTTCTGACTGTCTGTTCACTAACTGTCCTACTGACATACTCATGTACTGATGTACTGTTGTGGCCGGGGGTCTGATCTCCCCCGGCCGCACTTGGTGCTGCTGATCTCTCTGTGTGCGGTACTGACGAACTGACCGATGGTCTACTGATTACTGTCCCCACCCTCCCCACAAAGAGGCTTATATCCT
The DNA here is from genome assembly GCA_002778355.1 of Clitarchus hookeri. Taxonomy (NCBI): domain Eukaryota; kingdom Metazoa; phylum Arthropoda; class Insecta; order Phasmatodea; family Phasmatidae; genus Clitarchus; species Clitarchus hookeri. The sequence goes on from NQII01000039.1 coordinate 1,388,380, forward strand.
TTCTAGCCTCCCTCCCCAATTTCCTGCACGCGTCCCCTTGTTGGTACGAGGGGGGAGGTGTTAGGAAGCAGAACAATGCACTTCAAAAACATGCCATGGTTCCCTGAAGGTTGGGGGGGGGGAGGTGGCACCCTTTCCAGCTTGTCAGCTGTTTCTCGGTGCTTACAATTTTTACTTGCCTTGCTAGGGGGAGGGGGGAGGAGGTTGGGAGGACTACGCAGCAGGACACGTGTAAGGATTGACCTCGGGTTCCTACCTCGGCTTGCCCTTTCTCTGCGGTGATTACGACTGGCACGTGTCTCATTACACTGGTTTAATCTGGCGTGGGTGGTGGTTAGGGGGGGTTGGTGACAGCGCCGCTCTAAATAATACTCCGAATTACGCCACGCGTCAACTAACAAGACTCTTGTCATCCATGCCTCTACATCTTCAGGAATTTTTTTATAATTATAACAAGTTATTTATAGGGGCAGTATTATTTCCAATGTATGCACAATTTTTTTTTTTGCTGTTTTAGGGTTTTTCAACTTATATGATGTATTGGCTTGAATTAATTTACAGTTTTATTTATTTGGTTAAGACTAATTTATAATATTCTTATTCTACACTATTTATTAATGATTGCAAATACTTGTTAGGCATTACTATTTTGTTTATTGTCAAGTACTTTTGTGTATAACCCAGATGGGTTCAGATCGTAATTGTTTTTGATTGGTAGTTTGTTTTTACTGCAAAATTATATCCTTTGTGATAATACTTCAGTACAGATTTTAAGAAATTTTAAATTATGTATTGTTTATGACTTTTTAAATACTCATTGTACAGATAATAGCTTTACTCGTGATGTGGACTTATCATTGTATTGCTATGTTAATTTAATTTAGTTAAGTTGATGTGATTTTCCTCAGTTTTAAATCAAAATTTTGTGAAAACAGTTCTGCTGGGACATCATTATTAATGTGTTACAGTTCATTGCTCAATAAACTTGCACTGTATGATTTTCAGTTGCTTGTATGCTGTGTACAGTGCTTTTAGTTGGAACCAATTTTAGAACTATTATATTTGTTCTAATAAATATTATGAGGAAATCCTGAAAGGATTGCTTGTGGGACAGAAGAAACTAAGTAATGTTTACTAATTATTTAAAACGTAATCATTAATAAAGTGAATGTTGTGTACATGTAACCCCCCCCCCCCNACTCTTATTTCTGTAAAAAAAAAATATGTTACAGGAACAATGGTGACTAGAGATTATGAAATGTAGGCAAAATTATCAACATAAATGTCTTATGCAAAAATTACGAAACACTCACCTTTTTCGAGTAAAAATTACATTTGATTTCACAGAGAAATGATACTGCCTGCCAGGTAGTCAACCAGTAGTGGATGTCTGCATGCCGCGCCGTAGTGGTGTGTGGACATTAGGTATAGGTGGTTTGTGGTGGAACTGAATAGTAACTTGTTTCGTGTAATGGGTTTTCTAAGAGGCCTGGAATATTGGTGCACGTCATTCTTTTCCTCCACTCTTATCAGAACTGTAGTTCCCCTCCCTAACAGAGGAGGGGACAGTAGAACACAAACACACACTTCACTACACGTTGCATGCATTCTACTACAAGTCAAAATGGCGAAGTGCACGAACTCAGAAATGACAGGCATGGTTCTGCTTTACGGTGAAGTTAAAGGTAATGCATGAGCTGCTGCTGTACAATTGTACCATGAGAGGTTTCCAGCGTGCAGGCAAACTCATCACGAGACCTTCAAAACTGTCACTCGGAGACTGCACGAAACAGGCATGTTAAAGGCACACGGTGGGTCTAGTCACCCGAGGAATGTCCATACATCAAATGTGGAAGAAGTAGTACTAAATGTTGTGGAGGAAAACCTGTCAACAAGAACTCGCGCCATTGCGCACGGAATGGGTGTGTCCCATTCCACTGTATGGCGTGTTATGAACAAGCAGCTCTTGCGTGCCCACCACGTGCAAAAGGTGCAGGTATTGGGACCAGTAGATTACGCTCCTTGGTGTGATTTATCGCAATGGTTTCTGCAACAGTGCACAGTAGTTCTTAATTCATTGAATTGTTTACTGATGAAGCGACGTTCACGAGAGACCGTTATTTTAACAGCAGGAACAGTCATATGTGGGATGACACCAATCCTCATGCAACCACCATCACAACCAACCAGCATAGATTTTTGTGAACATCTGGAAAGGCATTGTGGGTGATGATCTCATTGGGCCGTACTTGATGCCACAACGAATAAATGGGCACATGTATTGCCAATTCCTGCAATTTACATTGCCAGATTTCCTCGAGGATGTGCCGCTCGCAGTCTGACAATGTATGAGGATTCAACACAATGGTGTCCCTCTACATTCCACAAGAGCTGTACATGATCACCTCAACATGAAATTTCTAGCACGGTGGATTGGAAGACATGGGCCTGTTGTATGGCCAGCACGCTATCTTGACCTTAATCCACAAGACTTTTTCCTGTGGGGATTCATCAAGGCTCTGATGTACTACACACGCATTGAGTCGAAGGAAGATCAGTTAGCCAAAGTTATGGATGCCTGTGACAAGGTTCAAGATACACCGGGTGTTTTCAAAAGGGTACGCCAGTCCATCATTTGCCAAATTAATTGTTGCAATGATGTTGACGGCCACCATTTTGAAAACTTGTTGTAAAGTTGCTTATGAAGGTACAACATTAAACTAGTAAAACAAAAACTTCCATTTCTTTTTCAATTTATTCTCCTAATAATGAGAAAATCCCACTAAACTGTTATTTGTGCAACTCACTAATGTACGACCACACACACAGTTGCGGAAAACTCATTTCACTACGACGCGGTGCACAGACATCCATTACTAGTTGTCTACCTGGCACATAGCAACACTTCTCTGTGAAATCAAACATGTAATTTTTACTCGAAAAAGGAGAATGTTACATAATTTTTGCACAAGACATTTATGTTGCTAATTTTGCCTGCATGTCATAATATCTAGTCAAAAATACGCAATTGTTCCTGTAACATATTTTTTTTTGCAGAAATAAGGATAGCAACATTCCCTTTCAACATGGCGGGGAGGTTACATGTACATGACATTCACTTTATTACTGATTACGGTTTAAATAATTAGTAACCATTACTTTATTTCTGTCCTACAAGCAGTTTCCAAAATATTACAATAAATTATAATTTTTTTCTCAAACATTGGAAGCATGTACTGCTCTTGCTATTTGACCTGGACCATGGGTTGCCTATCTCAATCTTTTTATTTCCACCTCAGGAATAAGCTACCAAAATTTGTCAGTATGTTTTAGATACAACCATATTTAATACGATTAAAACAATTTGTGTTGAACCTCTCCAAACTTATACCATATTACACAAATAATTACGTCAGTTATACCCTTTTACCCATATGTTATGACTGTTATCTCAATCAATTTGTTAACCATATTTTTTATTAAAAATCACAGAAGGTGGTTGTAGAATTACCGCTGTATACAGCACATTGAAAATAATATTAAAAGAACTTACTATCAAGTCTATTACTTTTGTGGTTTGATAAAACATAATGCTTATAGCAGAAAGGTTTTTGTGTAAATGTGGAATTATAATTATTGTCCTTAGCATGTTGCACACATGAAAGAGGTCATAATATCTATACACCAAAACATTTTAAGTTTTCCCATTGCCCAAATTTAGTTAACTATTTACACATTCTCTTCATATTCATCATCATCTTTAATAGTGTCTGGATGGACACCTGCACTTGCATTTGATGAAGTAGAAGGTCCTTTGTAAAACTCATGAGATGTGGGTGGGATGAGTGGAAGCAAATCTAGTAGATCCTTTTTCTTTTTTGGTGTGATTGGCTGCTTGCCTGAGTAGCAAGGTTTTGGAATCAAATGATCTTGTGCTCGTCCTCTGCACCACTCTGTCATTTTCTTAAATTCAGACTCAAGATTGAGACTTTCCTTGTAGAAAATCACCCCATATTCTTTTGTAAACCTCAACCATTTAACATTTTTCCAAACAAATATATGAAGAAAATCATTAACCTTCTTCATTTGTAATGTATTTTTAAATAGGTCAGAGTATTGTAAAAAAAATCTGTGTAATACATAGGTACAAATTTAAGTGGATTTTTCTTGCCTGTTAAACAAACAAGTTGCATCCAGTCATGTGGACGGTAAATGGGAAACCCACTTTTATTTTTTCTTCTTTCAATTATAGCATGCCAATATCACATACTATATGCGTGTGGCCAGGAACCAAAAAATTATGATGCAGGCTTTCCAGACTTGTGTGATTTTTGAGAACTATAAGGCACATAGTTGCCATATGAAAATTTTTATTTAGTTCGCTGCATGTATCTGAATACATGACATGCTTGACATGCGGAGGTAAACTGTTTAGGTGTTTCACCAAACAATAAGCAACTTGATTGGCACCTTGTTCTCCATCTACCTCACTCCACATGTAACATGTAGCTTGTCCATCTTTGCAGTTATGCACAATTAAGTTGAAGGTCCATAACGGTGTCTTATAAAAAGCAACTGAACTCTCTACAAATGGCGTTGGTAACCATTGCTACATATTAAAAGTTAGTACAATAGTGCTGTCATCCAAAAGTGAAGATTTGTTTGTCAATAGCTTGAGAAGAATAAGCTTAATCAACTAATTGTTGATGATTAGCCAACTTCTCTTCCATTGAATGTTTTTCATCAGTAGAGGAAATAGCAATTTGCATTTTCATCTTATCACACATGTGTGGCAAGTATCTGTTTTAGGTTTCATAATGTATATGTTCATATCATGAAATATTTTTTTGTAGACTGTACAACTTACTACTTTCGAGCCTGCACAAAATACCTTATATTCTTCATATATTTTGGTTAATGTGTAATGTGATGTGATGTATTTCCTTGAGGTGTGCCTACATGTATAGTGGCTTTCCTATACAGGAATTGAGAGTATATGGCTTTTGACCTTCTCCACATCTGTATCTGTGAAATAGTTTGGTGACAAATGCTATCCTCTTTTATCTTCTACAGGAATACTGCTTACTGTACTCAGTGATTTCTTTAAAGCATATAAAATAAATCAATTTGTCTCATTAAAAGTATCAAAAAAACATTTTTTTAAAAATTGGTTTCATATCAGAATTAATTTTTAGATGATAGAAATGAGTAACTAAGCAATATTCTGGCTTTTGCGATTCTTTTATATTAGTTTTGGTACGTTTTGTTGTAGTTGTAACTAAAGTGGCAATATATGAACTTGTTTGATTGACTGCCCATTTACCAATAGTCATTAAATATTTTTTTCCTATCTTGGCACGAAAACTGTTCACTACATTTCATTCTGCAGTTTCCAAGCAATTTGCAATCCTGGCCCTAATTACTTTACCTTTTTTGGTAATATACATATGTCCTAAATATATTTTTTTTCTTTCTCTCAGCTCTAGCTTCCATTGATCTACCTTTAACACTTCTCCTTATCTTCTTTGGACGTATTACTTCATTTATTACATTAATTCCACTTACTTGGGTTCCCACAACATCAATTTCATCTGCTCCACTAACATTCAATTGCATGTCCATTTTACGTTTGTTCCGTTGATGACGCTGTGAAGAGCGATTACTGCGTGAAGACTCGGAAGATCCTGATTTTATCACCACTAACACGAAATCCTGGATCAGCATCAGAGTATAAAATATTTTCCATTTCCTCATACTCAAATGAGCTGGACTCGAATTAAAAAAAAAACAGTTTAGTGAAGCGTGATTTTTATATTTATAGTCTTATATTATTTCACTACAATATAACAATCTCGCTCTCTTTTTTTTTTTTTTTGGAAAAAAGCGTAAAGCAGAAACTTTCCTTTGTTTGTAGGTTATGTGAATCTCAATACTATATTACTGTAGGATATTATGAAATTGATATTAATATAAAACACACATTACTTCTGAAATGTGCAAAGTAAAAAATGCTTATTATAAACACTACAATACATGAGAGGTCATACATGGCCTTATAAAAGTAATAAACAAACCTGGAGTAAATGGAGTATTTTCTTCTTTTCAACACATTGCAACCAGTTTCACTGATCTAATGCCAAACATTGTGCATCTGCATTCAATATAACATATACTTATAACTCACACTTCATATAACTAACAATTGTTCAGCACACATTGCCAACATAAGCCCAATAACAATCACCATTCATTTAGCAGTATCTAAAGAAGCATGGCCAACATGGCAATAAATAATACATAAAATTTATTCTTCAAGGACAAACAATTTTTTTGTTCGATAGTGGCAATGCAATCTGTTATTACATTTGATAAATTAAAAAAATTGTTACTTGTAATGTTTCAATACTCATTGTGCGGGTAACAGTACTCGGTCTGACCTTAATGGTATATGTCAAGTTGTACCAATACTCTAACATATACCAACACACAAATTTAATTCTTTTCCTTTATCCTTAACCTTTCAAGTTATAACCTTTTACCCAGACATAGAAAATAACATGTATAAAGTGCTTCTACACAACTCAATTTTGCCATTTTTTTGTTATACAACTTTACCCCCAAACACGAAAGATATTTTTCAGGTTTGAACTGAACTCAAACTTTTGGTCATTGAAATCCTTGAACTTGAGTTTGAACAGAACCTTTAAGCATGAATATAGCTGCATTTAAAATCTCATAATATAAAAAAAAAACTGTTTTTAAATTAATGCAATCTTATAATGTTCAAGTTAAATATTATGTAAAAGAATAACCGAATGTAAAAACCAATATAATATAAAATTGTAAGTTACATTCACAGAATTGTTAGGAAATTGTATTCACGTGGCAATTCTCATAATTATACTAAATTAGACTACATTTTACACAGTAAACTCAATCTAATGTTTCTGCAAAAACAAAATATATGTCAAAAATTATAAAGAGTTACATAGATTAAGCATTTCCAGCTCTTTAAAACTTATGTACACAGTTGCATTCTGCACAATTTTTGGGATTATTGTTCTTGTTAAATTGATTCTAGAAGGGACATGGTATTGTGGTATGACTTCACGCATCAAGTCTCGAAATTCCCTCGAGTCGACAGAAATGTATCGTAAAACATATTAAGTGCAATGTCATTATTTACCTTCTTGGTTTTAGGGTGATCTGCTGACAACTTTGTCTTCTTTTTTAGAAATGAATGGAACTGAAGTTTGGTTGTTGCATTCTTCTTTTGTGCTGCTAACGTAGTACTACCTGCCTCATCTCTTTGCTTCTCAAAAAGTAAGGCCCCTTACACATGGGCTAGTTTTAGCCGGGTTGGTCAAAAAAAAAAAGTGGTTGAAACCGGTGATAGTTGTAGCTGAAACCCGGCGACAGGTGTCGCCCAACCAGACTACTTGTGTAGATGATTTGGACTTCACAAGTGGTTCACTTAGGCGACAGAGGTTGGGGATTCTATGTTTATTAAAAATCACTCTCAGTCATGGCTTCTGAAGATAAGGCATTGTCGTGTGTTCAACTCTGAAGATATAGAAGGAGAAGGAAATTTTGAAAGTTCTGGGTGCATCTAACTGTAGAAGTGCATGCACAGTATGGGCAATTTCACATTGTGTACCAAGATTTATTAAATTTTCCGGGTAAATTTTTCCAGTACTTCCGGATGACTAAATTGTCTTTCCTTGAACCAGTGGAGGACGTCAGGATAAATATTTCAAGGAATGACACCGTGGTAAGGAAGGCAACAACACCAGAAAAACGACTTAAAATAACATTGATGTAACTCTTTGTTAACATTTATTCAATGCTTTTATGCTTCGTTAATAAGAAAGGAAAACGTATATTACACTATTTAAAAATAGTAACACATAAACTAACATAAAAAAAAAATTATCAATTATAATATACGACACATTTGAAAATTAAAATTGAATTATAAATGTTAAAATAAAAATCAAAACACGTTCATAATAATGAAGTCATCGTTTTGTAGACTCTCGGCACATGAGCAACTCGTTAACCTAGAGGAAGACTGCGTTGAGTTTTGAGGGAGATGTAGGGAGAATATTTAAAGGCTGAGACTGAGGGAGAGTATAAGCACCTGTATAGGAAGGCTGCAAATGAGGGTATGGCATGTGTGAGTTATGTGATGTATGTTTAGGCAGATGAGGTAAAGGTTGTTTAATGCGAGCTGAAATATTATATTGTACGCCTTGTTGGTTATATGCCCAGTGAGCAGTGAGTTGCCCGCTAAGTCTCTTGTATTTCTTCAATACTTGTAGTATTTCACACTTTGCATCAGTTTTAATGTTTTGAAAAATATTTTTCATGTAATTTACCATAGACATGCAAAATAAGGTATCGTTGTCATTATTCAGATGTCTGTGAACGATTCTCTCCTGGAGAATTCTAATCACTTCATCTTCATTTTTACTCTTGACTTTCTGAACATTTGTTAACTTCTTTGGAGGAGCCATAACTTCGTCTCTTTTTTATGCTGTATGTTGGATCATTTTCACCTTGGTCTTTAACCTGCAGACTGGATGTTGTCTTTTTTTGCTGTGCCAGAGGTTCAAGAAAAGACGGTCAAATATAGA
>NQII01000039.1:1397026-1408748 GCA_002778355.1 Clitarchus hookeri
TTTTTTTTTTTTTCGTTGTGGATGCAGCTTTTCCTGACTCTACTTTCTGGCTAATCTTAAGCTGCTGGTTATAGCAGTCCCTTAAACTTTTCAATTTATTTTGGAGTCCGGTAGCTAAAAGAACAAAATATTTTCATATCACATTTTTGCCATGTTGTGAAACTTACAAAGTATAGCCTGCATATTTTATATTGAGACCATTCTGACCCATCTGAATGTGAACAATTATGCTGGTGACTGTCAGGTAGCACCAACATAAACTGAAATTCACTTGAAGTTTGCCAATTACATTCTATTACAATAGTTTATGGCAAAAGGTCAATTCAAGGTCAAATTCCATGTTAGCCTCTCTAAAGGATGCTGTACTGACTAAGCATAATTTGATTATTCTTCATTGAATTTCGTAATTAATAATGAAAATGGAAAACACTGTACTATTAAGTTTAAAAAAAATGAAATGATTTCCTTTCAGTAGGGAAATATGATTTCCTGTTGTCAGATATTAAAGAAGAGAAATAAAAAATCGGCAGTAGCTACAGTATAAGACTGAGAATGAATAATCTTGACTTTTAGGAATTAGCCACCGTGAAGTCGTTTACACTCCAGACACTTCATACTGTATAAGTAAATATATTCAGAAGATGAACATTAACGGTTTGAAAAGTTTGGCACACATTAATTGCAACTATTGACACCACATTTGGCGGATGGATACAAACTATTGCCATGGTAGTAGAACTCCTAAGAACAATGCGAACTGTCAAAATGATCTCAATATATTAACATGTGTATTCCAGGTACTTGTAAACTGGCTACACTTTTATGGAACTACATTTTACTTTACATGCGGAGTTAAAACAGACACAAATGATGTTAGATAAACCTGCCAAGCAATCTGGAATAAACTTCAAAGTAAGATGATTCCTACACCAAGTTGAGATATACCTTCGAATGAATAACAGATGGCTTTCAAAAGCAAACACACTTTCCCAAATGTATCGGAGCTATCAACGGGAAGTATGTTAGAATAATCAAACCAAAAGAGAGTGGATCATTGTTTTTAAACTACAAACATTGCTTTTGTCTAACTATCCTAGCTGTTGCAGATTCAAACTACGAATTTGTTTACTTTGGCATTGGGTATTACAGAAAATCTTCAGACTCAACAATTTTTTCTAATAGTTCACTTTACCAGAAATTGATAAAAAATGAACTTGATTTTTACATCATATTATACAAATCTGCTCCCATGCTCTCGTCTTCTCCATTCTGCTCATAAAGTCATCACTTTTATAGTTCCAAATCGCATGTTATACATGTATTTTGGTTATCAAACTATCTGCATTGAAATGCTCCATCGTATTCCACAAACACTGCCTGAGCCCAAAAAGGTAATAACTAGATCAAGTAGGCCCGCATCACCATGCAGGAGGGGTTTGGGGATGCTGGAGGGGTGAGAAGGGTGAGAGAGAAAATCATCGGACAAGAAGTCACCACCACATCACTTGTGTGAAAAGAAAAACGCTGTGGTCCGACTGGTCAGTGGACGGGATCAGCGACAGCCGGCGACTAGTCATCGGCCTGTGGCTGGCAAAATGCTCATCTGTAAAGAGTTCGGCGACTTCCTATCGCAGCCAATGTCAAATGCGGATCAACGGCAATCTGTGTCAATTAGTCCCCTACTTGTCACCCAACCCAGCAACTAAAAGTCGCCCGTGTGTAAGGGGCCTAAGAGTGAAGAGTAAGTGAAGAGATTTGGGCGACCCTTAACAGCGAGCTCTTGAGCCGATGAGGATGATTGAGGTGAGTATGGAATAGCGCCGGAATGAAAAGACTGGGGAAACAGGAGATTCCCGAGAAAACCCGCCAACCAGTGGCATTGTCTAGCACAATTCCCACATGCGAAAATCCAGGAGTGACACGGCTGGGGATTGAACCCAGTTCACCTTGGTGGGAGGCGAGCTGGATAACCACTTACCCATTGTGGCCCCTTTAAAAAGTAAGAAATGTGCTGGATGCATAGATTTCAAATAGCTTGCAAGGGTTGATGTTGTAAGTGTGAAAGTTTCAAGTTGGTGGCTGCAATAATTACATTTTGCAGTTCCTTACTTTTTATTATTTTTAAAATGTTGCCAAATGATAGATGACTACTGCAGTTGCTGATTACCTTCCATTTTTACTAACTGTGCATTATAAAATTTAAGTTTTATGATACCACAGAAAAATAAAAAATACTGTAAAGAATACCGGCGGCATGAAAACCAAGATGTAATAGCAAATAATAAAACATTCCAAGAACATCACCTTCCTTTCTATGACCGTGATTTGTGGCGACGTGCAAGATATTCGACAAAAGAAGATACCATCAACTGCTCTGCAGGAAAGTCACAGATGGCACCATATGTTCGTTTGGTTTGAAGAACTATTGCCATGATTGGCTACTGCAGTCATCATACTTATAAAGGTTAATCCACGACTAACTGTGTATTTGAGGTTGAAAACAAGTATTTCGTTCACTATTGGTAAATACTGACAAATGTTTGTTTCTCCAAGTAAATACGTTGCTACATCAGTAATTGTTTCTCCGTAAAAATGTTTCGCAACGTCTATAAATTTTGTTTCTGTTTCCAGGCATATCATGGTTGAATTGGTAATAAGTTGGTTACATGCGTTAATGAAATATGTTCACAACTCACAAGGTAGGTAGTGAACAGAGCATAATTCTTCTGAAATGTAAATACACAACATAGCGTAGAAGTTTGTGCCGAGTTTGCGTGTGGTGTGGGTTTTATATAAAAAAAAGCAAATGGCTGGCTGTTGGGCAACGATAATTTACGTTGCAAGAAACATTCATCTGCAATTTCTTCTGTCACAATTTTACAACTCAGACGTTTTTAGGATTGATGTGTCACATTGAGAATTGTTTCAGACTCGAATTTCAGTTGTAACACGAACCCGAACCGAACATTTTTTAGGTTCAGTTTGAGTTCAAATTTCTAAACATTTGCTCACCCCTAATATACACAGTCAAATCACATCATTATGACCACCTGCTAAAAGTGCAATCTGCAGCGCGTTGCTCATGACATACGGCCCGTGACATGGGCTGGTGAAGCAGGTATATAATGTGACCAACAGGCTGGCTGTACACATTGCACTTCCTGCTGTCATAAGTAAGGGAAGCAATTTAACCTAGTTGCAAAACGCGATGATCATCTGCTTTCGGGCCAAGGGGGACAGCATTTCGGAAACAGCAACGTTTGTGAACTGTTCACGTGCCTCTGTGGTAAAGGTGTATCGTGAGTGGATGAACAGCACCATTGGGAATAACCATTGTGGAAACTGCGGAACTCCACGTGCCATTGATGTCCGAGGTGAACGTCAACTACGACGGTGCATGAAGGCCAACCAACAGGCTACATTGGAACAGCTCACCATCCATATGAACCAGGGGGCATCTAGACACGTGTCTACCGCAACAGTTCCACGTACCCTTCTGCGAATGGGGCTCCAAAGTAGATGGAGTGTGACTGCACCCATGCATATACAGATGCATCTATGAAAACGACTGGAATTTGCTTGACAGTAAGGCGACTGGAATGCTACTGAATGATGACGGGTAGCCTTCTCTGACAAGTCATGTTTTCGGCTGTATGGAATGGATGGACGTCAGCGTGTCCGGCAAGTAACGTCGGAGAACCGACACCCCTGCATCCATTGCTGGGCTACTACAAGGAGGTAGGCAGTATTATGGTCTGGCGAATGTTCTCGTTGTATTTTCTAGGTCCCATCATCCGTGTGGAAGGCACTCTTGATCAACTTGGTTATGAATACATCCTCAGCGATCACGTCCACCTGTACATGATGATTGTCTTTCCTGAAGAGGATGGGATCTTCCAGCATGAAAATGGGCTTTGCCACATGGCTAGAATTGTCCGCATGTGTCTGGAAGAGCCGATCAAGACTTCAAAGTTCTTGCCTGGCCATTCAACAGTTGTTGGACGCACTGCAGACAACATGGCTCTCTCACTCTCACACACATGCACACACGTGCACGCACACACACACGCATGCATGCATGCGCACACACACATGCTTGCTATTATTAAGAACAGTTTAGGAATAGAAAAATATGTTGATGCAAAATAGGTAATCAAATATCAAATTACAGAACAAAAGGGACTAAATTTATGTACATCTATTCCACTAATTGCTCTCTAAAATTATACACACATATTTGTTTTCTTAAGAAGAAAGAATGAAGATTGAGTAATAAAATACAATAAACAAATAACTAAACAATAAATGCAATGAGGTTAAATTAAAAATGGAAAAAGTCACAATTTCAGAGCATGCAATAAGGCATGTGTTTCTTTAAGAAAAATTACATAAACTCCAATACAATTATAACTCGGCGCTCCTTATGCTCACTGCTTTGAATAAAATTTTATATTCGCAAATGTAAATTTATAAAATTGATTTTAATAACAATAATGAAAAAGTGACAAAATTTATGGCATCACTATGGAATCGCTAACGAATAAAGAGTATCTTTAATGCAATAACCCACCTAACTCTACATTCTTGTTGTTTCGTCATTTATGAAACTAAAAATATTTTTAGAATATATTAGTCACTCTCAGTAGTTACATTAGGTCACTGTTTTGTGGCTTAAATCATTGTTCAAGGTCAAGAGCAAAGAGGTATACTATTATATGGTGTATTTACAGTAACAGCTGGACTCTGGACAATTTTTGAGGCTTAACAGGCAAGGTGTAGCCTGTGGTTTGCTTACTGAATAGCATACAAACTGAAATGCAAGGAGTTAATTATAGTTTAAGATGAAACAGTTCCAAAGTTACATAAATTAATTACTGTGGACAAAGTACATTGATATTTTGTAACTCATAAGTGTATTCACTATTTAAAAATGTAATAAAGCTTGTCTGAAGAAAAAAGCCAACTAGCCCAAGACGTTCTTAAAAAACATGGGATATGGTTTGTAAAAGGCTTTCTAAATACGTATGTAAATTAGTAAACAAAAAAATTGGAGACAGCCGCATTAAAATTATGAGAAAAAAAAAGTATTTAAATAATTTAAAACAATGTGTATGAGATGTAAACACCTCTTAAAATAACTTAATGATATGTCTCAAAGAAGTAATGCAGGTAATTAGTTTTGGTTGTCTAGTATCTGTGACTTATAGAAACATACAACAATTTTTCTGACTAGAGCAAATTATATTAGCAGTTGGTTGCATATGCACTACGGTGAAATCAAAACATTTAAGTGATATCCAACAATTACCACATAACTTGTTATATAATTTAACGAGGTGATGCAAAGGCCAAATATTGAACTTGCATTCAGGAGGACCTAAGGTCCAAATCTCAATCCAGTCAGCATCCAGTTAGTTTTTGATTTCCCATGTGTCCGTAAAATAACTTCATTGCCCATGGCAGAGTCCTTCCCTAATTCCCTTCAAAAGTGATACTGTTTTGTGTCTCAGTCTCTAATGACTTTGATCTTTATGAGATGTAAAGTCATAAATAAAATAAAAACTTGCTTAAGCTTACCCTTATGTGCCTTTTTTACACTATACACACACATAAGCACTTAATCAACAACATAATCTGTCTAAGAATGTGTAACACCTGACTCGCACTTGCTACTAAACAAATGATGAAGTAATGTCCGTGTGGCCTGAGGGGAAGCTTAGCGAGAGGGATGTGCTTAGGGTAGAGGAAGGCTCGTACCTGCGCGATTGCTTAGTCGTCTGTGTCAAGAAAAATCTCTTGGTACTGCTGACATCATAAATACCTACTAAACCTTATCATTCTGCATTTGCAATGCTGGCATCGATTCTAAATAACTTTAATGTGATGATTCTATTTGCTGTAAAAAAAATTCTGGTCAGTTAATTTAAGAGTAAAAATTTATAAATATTAAAAAAAAAAAAACATTTTTTAAAAGACAAGAACAAGGNGCCACCTGCTGTATTTGCCCCTGTGGCCTAGCGGGGAAGACTATGAAGATACAGGAGATTGTCGGGTAAAAAATTCATAAGTCTAAAAAAAAAAACAAAAACATCAACCAAGATCCAGAAAGCTGATTACAGGCATATCTGCCCGACTCTGATTTGTGGAGCACGAGTAATGCACGTAGAATACACTAATGCACAGCTGTAGGAAGGAATCAGTCAGTCCAGTAGAGTCCAAAAATTAAACTTTTGGACTTTCCCAAAATTTTGGACAAGTCCCTAAAGTAATAACTGGTGTTAGTACAGACATAAAAATTTATGCAAAATAACAACAGCAGAAGTCCTGTTCACTCACTGCACTTAATACCAAAATAACATATTTATCAGTGATGAAAGTATTTACTATAATTTTTTCTCAAGTTTGATGAAGTGCTACATACTGCACTTAGAAGCTTATATACAAAACAACTTGCAATTTATAGACCAATTTTTAATTACATGTTCAAAATACTTTTGAAAAAAAAAAAAAAAAAAAGCACGTTGATATTTTAATTCACTTGGTTGAGTTAAGTCATTGTTACGGTTTGTGGCTTTCAATAAACACAATCAAATACTGTATAACCAATAATTTGGTTAAAACCGCATCATAAAATATGTCACCAACTGGCATCGGAGGTAATACTCGAGCATGAATTCACTTTGAGCATCATTTGGATAGAGAGATTATTATAGGCTATTCACAGTAAAGTGAGCACTTTTGAAAGCCCTCTCATTTGGAATAATAGTCAATAAATATATTTTATTTCAGCCTTAGACATTAACTTCCGAGTGCGGTGGAATATACACACTGTGTTTATCACTTAAATAGCAATATTTATTTAAAAAGATGGTTAAAGGATAAAAGGTGGCTGAAAGTAAAAAGTAACTAGGGCCTTTGTATTGAGATGAATGTTGAAATGGGTGTAGTAGGTTATGGTATGCAGCACTAGCATGTTATTAAATACAAACTGCTTCATATATAGTCACAAACACTGTAACAAATTTGTAAATAGCTGTATGAATTTTTGCATATAAAAATCAGAACAGTTTAGCTAGTAATTATTCTGAAAACAAGAGACATATGGAATTAATTACTCTGTGTAAATTGTATTGAAATAAAAATTCATGGCATTCAAAATGAATCCTTTTTGTTACCATTTTGCGTGCACCTGATGACTAAACACCACCGAATTAGCCCACAACAGATGATTAACAGAAGATCCAGGTTTAAAAACCTAACATAGCACCTGTAGAAAATGCATCATCGAATGTATATTGGTTAGTATTGATATTGTGACCAGTGCGTGTTGTTCATTTATGATAGTAAATAAATAAGAATTAAGTGTAATTCAAATTAGAATAAAATCCATTGATGAAGCAAAAAAAAAGTAACAATTACTGATAAGTAACGATTACACATTATCCACCATAAGTAGATTACAAGGAAAAATTACTTTTTCCTAAATGTAAACAATTACAAGTAAAAATTACTCGGAAAGTAATTGTTAACGTAACATGATTACTTGTAATTCGTTACATGCCATCACTGGACATTGCTTACAAAGATGAAACATACAATACAAGCCTGTGCATCTTCAGTTGCCATTACCCACCTCTAATGTCTACATCAACACAGATTGGCCAACTCAACAATTGTACACAACTGTAAAAGTGGAAAATAGTAATAGTAATATCATGTTAAGAGCTGCCCAAATCTCTTCACTACCAAAACTCCTTTCTTCCCCCTTAAATTCCAGTCACATGAACATTTTATTCCTTTGTTCTTTATTGCTCTAAATGAAAAAGTTGCATTCCCAGAGTTGTCTCATAAAGTAGATTTCACTAACAGGCAAATGAGGAAAAGGAAACTTTTGCTGAAAACCGAAGGCTATTACCATTTTGCATAGCCTTTTTCTTGAAACTTACAATTATGTTTGGAAAACCTATTATCCTTCAATTTGTGAAGTATCACTTGTTGTTTTGCCTCATTCTCAATACTGAAAGGATTAGCAAATGCTTCACAGCAGACAATTAATGTTTCCACACCTAATGTAATCTGGTAATTTAAAATATTTCATTAGTTTGCTTCATTGTGAATGGCAGAATGTAATGTAATAATAGGGGGAACTATAGTGTTGCTCATAAGGAGCAAGGTGCATTGGAGCTGCTGTGTCATTATATCTATGCTTCACTGGATACTAGCCCCAACTCCCAAGGTACCACATCTCTGTGTTGTATATGTGTATAATATTCAAGACAATATAACCCAGTCAATTGAAACACTGAGTGACTACATTATTGTCCTACCCCTCAACACCCAAGGCACCAATAGTCTGTGCCTGGTAAAAATAACTCAGACCCTGTGAACCACTCTGTATCCCTCAGGAGAGGAGTAGCGTCAAGTTAAAATTGGCGCCCAACGTGGAGCGGTTAGTACTTCTGTGTAGACAGAAAACAAGAACCAGACTATACCGTGAGAAGGGGTCTCGCCCCTATCGAGCTAGTTAGGATGAACCAGACTTCGAGGAGTCTAGAAAAACACCTCGTGGCACCCAGTGACAATTAACCCTAGACGAGTCAAGTGTAGTAGGCCGGCGGATTAGGGATTCCTATAGGAGGCGGGCAAAGAGAATGGAGGATATGCATATCAGCATAACACAGGAGTGGAGTGATACGAGAACCGAAGGAACCCAAAATAACTTCTGGACGAGGAATGAGGGAAGAGGGGACAATAGCCTGGACGAAAGTCCTCAACTGGAGCAATGAAGTGCTCCATTTTGTCATGGGACAGGACTGTACAGGGTCCGGTGCAGCCGCTGTTCCCAGCGATACTGTTATCAGTGTATCGGCTGGCCCAATATATTCCGACTGACGGAAGGGACACAATACAACTGCCGGAAATGCCAAGAGCAACAAACGCGCCAAAGCAGAGGGGAATGGGAACACCCTTCACACCCGGAACGAGCCCCAGATATCCACTTAGAACAGGAGCGGAGAATACCCGAGGGAATCGTACTGCCCGAATTTTCAGGGAGGCCCCGTGAAGACCCGGAGTTCTTTTATAAATAATTGTAAACATCAGTTCAAGGCCGGCGGGGTTCCCAATAAGCGGTGGGTGCTAAAGGCACGAGAACAGTTAAAGGGCACAGACCTTACCTAATGGAATAGGTATGGGGAATTTGTGATGAGCTGGGAGCGGTTCGCTACCCGCCTGAACAATAAGTTCGCAGGGGAGGAAGTACTCACTGCACTACAGACCAAATTTTACAAACAGAAACAGCATAAGCAGGAGGAGGCGGAGATATTTATTAGGAGGAAAGCGTAGACGTATTCCCGAATCGCTCCCGAAGGTACCGAGGCAGAGGGCGTGCGTATATCATTACAAAGTTATTGATACCAGCCATACGAAGTGCCCTTCGACACCCGCGGGCAACGCGAATAGAGGAATTAGTAGAGAGAGTGAGCAAAGCGGAACTAGATTACCAAGAACAGGAGAAGGCAAATGTTTCAACATGCCTGACACCCGCCCACCCAGTGCCAACGACAGAGAATGTCAAACCTGCTAGAAGCAAAGAGATGCAATTCTTGCCAAAGTGTTGATATTTCCCCGAGAGGCACCTGCAGCGCGACTGCCCCACGGTGAAAACCCGCATAGCCACAGCTAGGGAAAAAGCCACCACAGCTGTCTCCCTTGTGATAGAGAAGGGGAGCCGTTACAGTGGGAAGCAGGAGTCGGGAAATGCCGCAGCTGGGAAATTGAGTTGACCGTTGCCCCCGGCATAAGTGAAAGGGTGGAACCAAATTTAACCTTAAGCGATCTGAGACTGGGAACACACCCCCCTCGGATCAAAATCCGGATCAATAACCACAATCTTAAGGCAGTCCTGCACACTGCCGGAACCGGCAATTTCATTAAAAGCCAGCTGCTAACTCCCAAACAGAAAAACAGGATAAAGGAAAACTCCCGAATAATTCAAATGGCCCAGTCTGAGTCACGACTGACCATAGACGGAATTATTACGTTACCAGTGTCCACGGGTGTGGAAACAGTACAAACCAAATTCTTTTGCGTACCACATTTAGTGGAAGAGATTATCCTCGGGCAACAGTGGCTAACAAGCCAAAGTTGTATAATCAACTGCTGACAACAGTGCCTATATTTAGGCAAACGGGATAGGATGACCATAAACTGGGAAGCCCCAATAAACCCGCAAAAACCACAATAAATCTGTAGTGAGGAGGTGAACCACCAACTAGGAGCTGACCAACGTAGGTCATTATTGCAGATACTCAACACTCACATAGCCGTATTCGAGCATACCGGCAGATTAAATCAGACCACTGCCATCCAACATGAAATCTGGGTAAAAGATGCTCACCCCATATACTGCCGACCAGGCAACCCATCAGCCTACCGCAGGCAGATAATATTAGACCAGGTAGCCGAGATGAAAGTGCAAGGAATAGTGGAGCCAACTGACTCACCATATAATGCCAGAGTGGTACATGTGCCAAAGAAAGATGGGGAACTCCGCTTTTGTATCAACTACCAGGCCTTAAACGATGTCACAAATTCCTATAGCACCCCCAACTATAAACCTAGCTAATATGCTCCGCGACCTAGGGGACGCGCATATATTCTCCACTCTAGATATGCACAGTGGATACTGGCCCTTCCCGGTACACCCAGGGTCCAGGAAATTTACGGTGTTTACTACCCCAGAAGGCGAAACACTGCAGTTTCACGTAATGCTCTTTGGGTTGAAGAATGCACCCGCTACTTTCCAACGATAGATGTCAGCAGTAGTTTTGACAGGCTATAGCGGCCAGTTTTGCCTGGCGTACCTGGACGATGCGATAGTATATTCCCGCACATGGGAGGAACACCAGGTACACTTGCAAAAAGTTCTGGAGCGCTTTGAACTCCATGGACTAACTTGCCGACTGGAGAAGTGCCACTTCGGGAAGACCCGGGTAGAATACTTAGGGCTAGTAATTACCCTGGACGGGAATTATCCGAAGCCAGAGAAAGTGCGAGAGATTGAGGAGGCTAGAGAACCAACCAACCGGAGACAATTGAAGCGTTTTCTGGGGTTATGCAATTGGCTCGGAGATTTCATAACAGATGTCGTCCCCATTCTGGCCCCCCCTCAACGAACTCCTACCCAAAACAACTCGCTGGAAGTGGACCGACCGACACGAAACAGCATTTCAAGAATTAAAGGCGCGCTATTGCGACATAACCATGCTCTACTGACCTCTGCCAGAATTACCCCTAATCTTACAGACCGACACAAGCGGAACCAGAATGGGTGCTGTCCTATACCAGGAGGAATCACAGAACCAGCAACAGATTATAGCGTACGCTAATACTATGCTCAACGAGACAGAATGCCACTACCATAGTAATGAGCAGGAGTGCCTGGCGGTTATTTGGGCAGTCCGCAAATATCGCTATTACCTTGAGGAACAACCATTCATTCTCAGAACCGATAATAAGGCCCTTACATGGCTAAAAACCATGAGCAACGAAAAGGCAAAATTGGGCAGGTGAGCCTTATTTCTAATGGAATTTTCATTCAAAATCGAGCATTGCCCGGGCTCGACCAACAAGTTGCCCGATGCCTTATCCCGCTGACCGCAGATGCCCAACAAGGAGAGAGGAACAGACGACTGGGAGCGAGTGCTGACCCCCCCCCCCC
>NQII01000039.1:1412116-1428956 GCA_002778355.1 Clitarchus hookeri
ACAGCTGGCCCGACCGGCCTAGAAGGATGAAGGAAGCGAGAGAGGGAGAGAAAGAAAACCCAGCTGTCCGTGACATATGCCACGCCATGAACGCACGGTGCACGGAGAGGAAGCCACAGAAGAGGAGCCAGACAGAAGTACAACTGCAAACCGACACATTGGCGCAGGTGATAGCGTCACACTGGCCGGGGGGAATTGACGCGTGTTGCATTGTTAGTATTTAGAAGCACCACTGTCACACCCTCCGCCCTCTTAAACCAGGATATCCAGCGTAGGGCCCCCAGTACACGTGCCGCCCATTAACACATGCTGCGAGGACAGATAGGCAGTTAACACATGTCAAGGTTGTGCTGCAGGTCCCCTCCCCCACCCGAGCAAAACCACGTGAGAACTTGGATACGCGCCGAAGAAATGCCGAGGTAAACTGAGTTTCAGCGATAGTTCGCGAGAGTCAGTCGGATCGTGAGGTCACCGGAAGAGTCATGTTGTGGAGTTGACCGTCGAGAAGAGAACTCGAATGACTACATTATTGTCCTACCCCTCAACACCCAAGGCACCAATAGTCTGTGCCTGGTAAAAATAACTTGGACCCTATGAACCACCCTGTACCCCACCGGTGGGGAGTAGCATCAAGTAAATTAATGATAGAGATCATCTTTCTGCAGAAAGAATATATGCAATGACTTTCTTACAGTATAACTTCAAATATATTACCTAACATGAACTCCACACATACATATCGTCGTCGTACGTGCCCTTCAGGCATGCACACAAACCCCAATCCTGACTGCCCCCTGAGCAGCATACTACCCAGGCTACACATAGCGCAACCAGCCAGCATGTTGCCACCCCAGGTCGAAGGCCAAGAGAGAGAGCCTAGTCAGGAGACCCATCTGCTTTCGTTGGATGACACGAGGAGGAGGTGAACGCCCAAGAATGGACACTGCCTCCAAGGATTGCTGCCAACAACTGGTGGAAAACATTGGAAATTGGTTGTTTTGTGAAGCTCACCTGATGGCAATGTACAGGGCGGCATGCCAATGGACCACTGGGCAGGGACATCAGAAGTGCCACATTGAACGAGCGAGTGAGTGCAGTGTAAATTTGCAAAAGATTTCACAGTAGTGTATGGTGATAGTGATTAGCCGGCAATATGGCATTAATTATATATCAATGATTTATATTATATAAATGGTACACAAATTAGTGCAGGATTCCAGTAGCCATGATGTCAGGTAGGTTGGGCTGATGTACCCCTAATGATACCAACTAATTTGATAGTGCATGCAAGGTAATGTAGAATACTGCAATGAGCTTCCAGACTCAAACATGATCGCAGGTTTCACAGTGACACCTGAGGGTAACTATCTTAATTAATGAAAAAGTGTGCACTGAAGGAAGTCACAGTTATCACATATTTTTGCCAAGGGTTATCGCTGTTTGTAAATTATGCTTATTAAAGTAGGTTACTAAATACACAACTGATGCTAGGGTCTTCATGCATGGAGCCATGTTGCATCACTCATTCAGGATGCGATAAGAGGAGGCAAACACTGTGTCTGCAGAGGAATACAATTTGGTTTTAACTGATGTAGCATATAATTCATGGTGTTTTACTCACCCTCAGTCCCGATGTTTGCTCATAAATATCAAACTATTGGTCATAATGTAATGAAATGTTCAACAAACATACCTTGGTGGATGGGAAGTATGGTGATGTTGCAAAAAGTGTTGGAAGTGGTTGCCATTAGCATCAACGCATGCCTGTACACACCATGTTATGGACAGTAGCCACCAATACATCAGGAGTCACAGCTTCATTTCCTGCCAAATATTATCCTGCAGATCTATGATAGTCTGCAGCTTATAGCGATAGACTTAACCTTTCAGTATTGTATGTAGGAAGACATCAGGTGGGGTGGGGTCAGGTGATTTGGGTGGCCAAAGTCCTTTGGAAATTACACTATCTTAAAAGAAAGACACAATTTATCTGATGCTGGCATTGGAAGATTGCCAGTACAGAGTTCCACATCATCCAACTGATTCACTACATCTTGGAGGATACCCATGTAGTAATTGTTGTGTTGAAAAAAATTAAGCCAATAATGTGGTATCTTGATAAATCCAATTTTTTCACCATAAAGAGGTGTTTAATTCACAGTATGAGGATGCTTCTAGGAAGTGATGACTCCTCTGAGATAAAACCACTCTTTGTTGGAGAACCATGTGGAGTTAAGCATTCCCGTATGTGTATTGACAAACTGCTGGAATCAATAACCTACTCTTTTCACTTCATCACAAGGTTGCAATTGTTGAACAGCAATAACAGGATACACACGCAGCTTTGCTTTCTTGGTAGCTATTTGACGTGCTTATGTGAACTCCAATTTCCTGCACTGGTGCATCTGGCAGTTTTGGACGTCGTCGTCCATTTACATCCAATAATGTTCACCTTGTTTCCAGTTTCTTCACAAATTACTGAATGGAGAAATTTGCAGGCAGTTTCCGGCCCCCTAACAGTATAATAAATTGTTGCTGGCACATCTTTATGGACTCCATTTGCCAATACATGCAGACAAACACATGCTGCTCCACTGAGTACTGGCTCATACTGTACCTGAACAAACATGAACCACTATCAGGTGCGCGACGGCAGCAGGAACAAGAACTCAGACGGAACAACACACGTCCATAAATATGGCATTTAACTGCAGAATTGTCTCTATGTAAGTGCATGACAATGCAAGGGCTAGAAAGACTATGGTGCCACCTCCAATGATATCACCATACTTCTCATACACCAAGGTATGCCCGTAGCACATTTAGTTACATTATGACCAATAGATCCATATTTATAAGCAAACATCAGGGGCAGAGAGCGAATTAGCATCTCTACCCACATGGCAACATTTGGTGTCCAAAATGTGTGGTATAAAATTGATGCAACAGCAGCAGCCGAAGCAGCAGAGTTCCAGCCAGCCAAGTAAGCCCGGAAGCAGTAGGCGATGAGTGGCCAGCTGGCCAGCCGGAAGACCATCCACCAACCACTGAAGGAACTCGAACCCAGCATGCCGAGGTGGAGTGTCATGCTGAATGCAAGAGTAAACTATATGTAAGCACACAATACCATGTTTTAGAACTGCATGGCTGTGAATTGTGAGAACTCTTACCTGCCACAGGATGTTTATCATGTCGGGCAACCACATGTGGGAATGGATGTGTACTGCTGCCTATATGGCCACACAGAGAATGTGAACTGAACTCTGGGAAAATCGTAGACACAGAACCACTGAGTAATGAAATGAAGTTGTGTGACTTGATATGATGCAATGCCACAGGATTGTAAATCACAGTGTGTAGCACTTGTGACACCAAGCAACACCGGAAATATGTGCATGCAAAGGTGTTGGTAACTTTCGGGGAGGGTGTGTTCGTGTGCTTCAACTGTGATAGCAATGATGATGATGGCACACACTTCTCTATGGTCAAGGATGTACATGGACCAGATGGCTGCGGAAGATCTGCAGAAAACTATGTCAGGATGACTGCACCTCTCTGTTGTGACATGACTTACCTCTGCACGTTCAGAGCTGTCAGTTGAAACACTGGTTGCTGCAAGCATGTGCATTTCAGGACTGTGACACTCACCCACTGTGTCATGCACAGGGCTCACATTACAAGTCATGTACAGCCATAGCATTACTGATTGGACACCCAACTATAGTACAGAGGACCTGAGCATGTTCCTAGTACAGTGTACAGAGAGACATTCTTGCTGCAGGGTACTAGAGGATAAGGAGGCGGAATGTACTGGAGCCCAACTCTGTAGACCAGCACAGGAATGGTGGAACATATGGAAGCGCCCCAAAGCAACCTCTGACAATGCTACCAACAGCCTATGCCACAGTTTCTTCACAGAATACACATGCACCAAGTGGCCTATTAAATTCTATGGTGCTGATGCACAGATGCTCTTCTGGACATCATCAAGCAACTCCACTTGGTTCTACAATCATTACTGCCCCAGTACTAGGGGAATTTGTAGAGGAGTACATGGTACGGGCCCCGACAGTAGAGTGAGCCATTCATCAGTTGATCAACTTAATGGTATTAACCATCAAGAGGAGAGTCGTGCATCAGTTGATCCAACTGGGGGTATTAGCCATCAAAGAGAGAGTCACACTACCCAGAGCACAGCAGAAATCTGTCAATTCCAAACAAGAACGACCAGAACACAGAGCCATTAGGGCCTCTCCCAGTAGCGGACAAGCCAACAACCTCTGCAGGGCGGGAGAGAAAACTGGCCACCACAATGCCACACGTGACCTACCCCGGCTTTCCACTGTGTGACAAACTCCAATACCCTTATACTGGGGGCTGCAAGAGAGCCACTCAAGAGCAGCAATCAGAACACCCACAGCATGGTGGCAGAGTAATTTGGAGGGAACGTGGACCGTATTCTAGCTGGAGGACTATTCCATTAAAGAACACACAAACAAACAACACACAGTGAATATTAGTGAAAGGAGAGAAACCAGCATAATCCCACCAATTTTTTTTTAAATATTACCTTTACAGGCTGTTATAATTCATAAAGGGGAAAGAGGAAAACAGAAAAATTTACCTAAGCCCTTTTTTCAGATGTACTATATTGCAAAAGGCAAAATAATATAAAGTTCTTTTAATAGGTCACAAACAAAAAATAAACAATCTTTGACAAACACCATATCATCATGAGTAAATACAGTATTGCTCCTAACATTTGCAGAAGGTCGTTTGCAGCCACTTGCACCAAATCATCGCTTGCCATTTTGTTTGTAGCACAAATAGTTGGCCACAGTTTTTCTTCCAGCAACCATGTAAATAACGTCTTTGATATTGATTAATTTCAATAAATTAATCACACTTGCCCCCCTTCCTCTTCAATTATTTTACTAAGCAGTTCTTTTCGGTAAATTCTTTTGATGTTTTCAAGGACTCCCTGGTCCATAGGCTGCAGCAGTGGGGTTACGTTTAGTGGAAGAAATTTCACTTTAATTCCTCCACTCACGAGTTCTTGTTCTCCCAGATGAGACGGAGCATTGTTAATCAGTAAAATAGTTTTTTCTGGTAAAATATTTTCTTTCAGGAATTTTTGAACCTCAGGAACAAAGTTATTAAAAAACCAATTCTTAAACAAAAAAAATGTCCATCCATGCACTTTTTTGTGGTCGGTAAACCACTGACAATGTATTGTGGTTCACATTTTTTAGCGCTCGGGGATTCTTGGATTTCCCTACAATGACAAAAGGAAACTTATGTTTCCCTGATGCATTACTACAAGCCATAGCAGTTGGCTTATCTTTGCTTTTCTTGTAGCCCTTAGCCGAATCTTCAAGCTTTGATGCAAACTTTTTGCTCTGAAGCATCCTGTAAAAAAGCCCAGTTTTGTCAGTATTATAAACTTGATCGGGTGTCAATTCTTCAGATAAAACAAATTGTTTGAAGTCCTTTTTAAATTTTTCAGCAGCAGCACATCACTAGACAAGCTCTCTTCAGTCAGAGTAAGTTGGCGAATACTGTGTCGGTTTTTAAAATGCTCTAGCCACCCCTGGCTAGCAGTGAATTCTAGGTCAGGATTCGGTAACTTTTTGTTTAAGCTCAATGCTTTTTGGGCCAAGATTGGTCCAGATATAGGCAAACCACGTTTTCGCTGAGCACTGTACCACATGAATATTGCGTCGTCTAATGCTTCATTTTTTGCTTTTTTTTTTTTACCATTCCTCTGCCTTCCAAACTGTTTTTACATATCATTTTACAACAAAAATCTTCAAATTTATTTTCTTTGCTTTTTCCAGTCGGACACTGTTGAAGTTCCAACTCCCAATTCAGCACCTATTTTTTTCAATGCTTCTCCTTTATCAATTCAATTAATAGCATCTAACTTTTTATCTATTGAAACCACGACCTTCTTTCGCTTCGATGCCATTTTAAACTTGTACGTACACTACAACACACTCCCAAACACTCTGATAAAAAACAAAAACAATATCCAGTTGAACCACACACAATAAACAAAATGACAAGTGCCGTTTGAAAACAGTAGGGAAACTGAGGAGATTGAGGGAGGGGAAGTGATGGGTAGGGATTCAAGGTCAAGTCAAAGCTATTAATAGCTGGTGAGTCAATCTATTTCGTATTACATATTATCTATGTGAACATTAAATTAAAAACATCCAGATTATCCGGAGATCCGGATCAATGAGGGCCGGATTAACGAGGTTTTACTGTACTCTATATATTATTTTTTTTAAGCCATTGTTTCAGCAAAGTGTAAAGCTAGCAAAACAAACCATAATTGCATTCTTTGTAATGTTTTGTAAAAAAAAAAAAAAAAAGGGGTTTCGCTGTGAGTATTCTGATTAATATTAAATAATGTTGGACTACTTGGTTTGAGCAGATGCAGGTGGTACCATAGACAAATGCCATTTACAGTAAAATCTCTATGTAGTGAACCTCTTTACAACAAAAATCTCTTTATAACCAAATTTGTGTTTGGTCCAGTCAAAACTGTAATATGATAAAATGCATTTTCTACTCTTTATAAAAAATTATTTTTCCCTCTTTGGCACAAAACCTCTTTATAACAAAGACTGAAAAGTTTGATTATATTTACTTTCCTTTTATATTTCTACTTTTTTTTTTTTTTTTACAAAATTTTGCTTAGAACTGTAAAAACAATTCTCCATTAGTCACATATTTCAGATATAAAATAAAATATACAAAAGTCATAATGTTATTTTTAATGCCGTAGATGTATTTTCTCACTTTTGTGTGTACCAAGTATTTCATATCATAAAAGTTTTTATTACTTATTTTAAATTTAAAATTTTTGCAACATTTTTGTTTGCATAATGTTGCTCCAAAAAACCAAATTAGTGGCATATTTTTTTCTACAAAAATGGTAATTTATATAGTGGTCATAATGGTTTACTGTATAAGTGTTCAAAAGAAAATATATTTAATACTTTTCTTATATAAATCTATACAAAAGAACCAACGCAATTCAATATCAGCAGCAATTAGATTCAAAATTAACTGCATGACGAAAAAAAAAAAAAACATTGTAAATCACCTCTTTCTAAAGAACCTCTCTATAACACACAAAACTTTGGTCCCTTTAATTATGTTTACAGAGATTTCACTGTACCATCCATGGCCAAATCCCAAGAAGCAGCGGAACAAGGAACTGTCCAACTCCACCTCCGCAAGCCCTCTTTTGCCTATTCTGATGAGAGAACTTTGGCACAGAGGAGACACTGGCAGCCATGATATAGGGGTGGGAACTGCCACGACATGGAGAACCTACAGAGCCGCTTAAGTCAGAAGAGTAGGGGCAGCCCGAAGCCTACTGCCATCATCAGTATATGCAGATCAGGACCACATAAGAACATCAGCACTGATACCTAACCCATGTGATGCCAGTATTGTCACACATCCTCCCTGTTGACCTGCAGCTAGAAAACACTGTTTATGCATGTCACCACCCCCTGTCAATGGGTGCTCAGAACTACTGTATGGGACTTAACCCATACTGGGTGGGCCCATAATCAAGCAACTAGTACATGTAATGTAGATGGTCAAGAGTGCAAATGGAAGATGGCAGAAGATACATAGAGACAACTCTAGGCTGGCAGATGCCCTCAAGGATGCCAGCACCGATCACACTGAGGAGGTTAGGCACAGCCAGAGCACCCAGTCACAGGTTGAAAATGCCATCATACGCCACCCTAACATGCCCTACGATGCCGCTGCAATCAACTGTGAAAGGGGAGGAGTGCAGTAGCAATGTAGAATGATAAACACAGCACCCTGACACCTATAACAGCACTGTAACATGTACCCCTTCAGCACCCCAGTCGTGCATGGCTTGGGGAGGAGGCAGGAGAGATGACTCACCCGGCTGTGTTTAGCCACCCATCACTGTGGAAGACTATTGGTGCAGCGGACTGCTGGCTGTTCCTGGAGGAAAGTGATGCCTAGCACTGAGGTGCCTGTTGTCACTGAGCCGGAGAAGAGGGAGGCAGGTGTCCGAACCCGGGCATACAATCCCTCAGATGTGTTCCTGGGAGGTGCAGGTCAAGAAAACAGAGGATGCTGTTTGTAAATTATGCATATTAAAGTAGGTCACTACATGCGTGACTGATGCTAGGATCTTCATGCGTGTAGCCAGGTTGCATTAATCTGATTCAGGCAGGGGTGAGAGAAGGATGCTATGAGCTACAGGGGAGCTACACTTTTGTTCTAACCAACATAGTTTATAATAGTTTAAATATTTTGGAACCTTTTTGTCCCTCCCCTCCGAATCGAGTCCTTTCACCTTCCCACAAACCAATGGGCCCCAGGGCTTAATTAAAAATATACGGATGATGGCATACTCAATCCTTGGTTTCTCATTTCTGCAACAGGTGGAGGATGCTTCAAAATTGTTCTCTGCCGAGGACTTGCACACATGGGCATGTTGTTAGTTTCTGCTTAACGTGAGTTATGGAGTGGTACTATGTCTAGTTTCTTTTGTGGAATATAGTGTTTTGTTATGGTGCTCCGCATGAGCAAACTACAATATTCATGCTTGTGCCAAACTAAGTTTTCTGTAATATGTCTTGGTCTCTTTGCCTCCCTTATGAATCTATGTCAGTATTCACATAAATGCTAAAATGTCAGTGTTCTGTAACATATCTTTAACTGTGTGCTGGCCAAAGAATATTAAATATATACACAACACAACCTTCTGTGTTATATACAGTTATTGTAATAGTGTGTTAGGCATGGCTTCTCTCTCAAAATGAGGGAAAGGCATAGTTTGAGGCTGACATTGGGCTGTTAGTTTGGGGAAACCCGCTCCCACCTGCTCCCTAAGCACTGAGATTTCTTATGATGGCCAAGTCAATGCCAGGTGGCATCCAAAATTCACACCTACAACATCACCATCTTTACCCCTGCAGCAATGGTGCAGGATACTAACAAACCCTCCTCGCTGGCATCTCAACCTACACTGCAACAATATTTTGACAAACAAACTTCTACCTATAATTGGTGGATCACAAAATTATGAGATCAACTTCTGGTCTTAAAAGAGGTAACACTGCAGACGTGCTTAATTTTAAATATATAATTAACAATTCACCTAATGTGTAGCACTGTTACCAAAACATAAAGAGCCGATAATGTTTTTTTAAGTACCTTTCACATCCTGGTTTTTAGCCAACTTTCCTAAGAAATTATAGGCTCATCACTTTCCTCTCTGTGAGTGTGTGCATGCACGTGGATGTGTATGCATGTGTGTGTGTCTCTCGTCTAAAAACTTCTGACCCCCCCCCCCTTCCCTCCTCAAAAACAATTTCACTAAACCCTGTACACATTTTGTACTTGGTAAAGAGATCAGACTTGTATAGTTTTCAACCACACAGTGTGGTTATTGTCAACATTGTGGCCATTTTAAAGTTAAGGGCACCATTTAATCAATTTAAAACACATTTAATTTTAACAGTTTGGTACCCTTGATAAATATTTAATTTAAAGTGATATTGTTATTGGTCTGCCATCTTTTAGAGACAGCATTACATAAAAACCCTTGCATCATATCTCAAAAAATACTCTAAATACTTTAGTAGGCCATGTGAATTAAATGGATAAGAAACTTTATTCTCAGCAGGGTGGCCACACAGGTTAATTTGGTAAATATACAATAAAGTTTTATTATTTAAACCAAAATTGGTATGAAGAAGGTATTAACTCTTTTTTGTCCACCAAATTTTAACATAGCACCAAATGAACACATTAGGTTTTTACATCATATCTCGAGAAACAATAAACAAATTCCTATCACCTTTGGGAAAGAAGAAATACTATGGTACACCATGTAAAAACATATGTTTTAAATGGATCAGATACTTATTTTGGAAATGGCAGACATTGAAACATTTTTATTTCTGACAAGTACCGTGGTTTCAGAAGCAGGGAGAGTAGGGGGAATCTTAGTGGGAGCAGTTTTTATGGTTAAATAAGGCATGGTTGGTGAAACGGGCACCAGCTACTGGAGAGCATGAGTAAGGGATGGGAGTGGGGTGATCGCCTGTGGTGGCGGCTATTGAAGTCCTCCAATGAAACTGGAGCTGGTGATTGCAGTGTTCATCCATCATGTCTATTTAACAAGATTGTTAGCCCTCTTCTAATGCCAGTAAAAAGCAGGGTGGGGCTTTTTGGGACCACCTCACACGCCTGACAATATGATGTTAAATTCACATAAAAAAATTAAGAGAGTTCAGACTGCAAGTGAATGCAGTACCCAACACGGCCGTGAAGTGGCCTACATGTGAAGAAAGACACACACATAAGTTCTGACACGTATTTACTTCACTAAAACTCTTGTATGAGACATTTACAGCATTATAACAGTTGAGGCATGTTGCCAGCCTACACTACACAAACGAGTGTAAAACTCAGTAAAGAAATTAAGTGGAAATTGTAACTCTGGCGAGTCAATCGGCAAGGGGTGAGGGCGGTGCTACTCCAGGACAAAAAAAAAAAAGATTACATTAAATTCTTGCAAAAATAAATTACTGCTCCCCTTCCCTCTTTTCTGGTATATTTATGATAAAATCTTCCTGCTTTTTATCAGTCATGCCAGATGGCAGTTCTTCTACTGTCTCTTAACAACTAAGTGTTTTAAAAATTTGTTTGGTATTTGTGAACAATATACATGTTTAATTAAAATAACTTATTTTATAGGTAAATATTATTTTGCATATGCAATACTTTTTACTCAATATTATAAATAACAAAATATAGTCTGTTAAATTTACAAACATATTTTGGTGGCTACGGCATGGCTGTTCGTCAGATTGAATGGCCACGCATCCAAAAAACATCTGTTTATTAATGCTATCCGCAGTGCTGACTTGATCATTTTAGCCCCTTCTTGGCCAAACTCTCACAATGAAAGGTTGAATATTTTTTGGCAGTCAAATATAATCTTTCAAATCATGTTCTAAATCTTCACTTTTTACCACTGTGGTAAGTACTTATAAAAAATTAATGTTTCTATTCTTTGTTAAAACCCCTTGTTCTGCTTTTACTTACATAATTTATTAATTTTAAATGAGTACGAGTTAGTGTACTATAGAGCCTCCCAGTTTACCTATCCATGATGGTGTAACCAACTGCTATGAATTTACTGCATCCAGCCAGTTGCCTGCGGTGTTGAACCAGGGCCAGCAATTAAGTTCTATATAAGTGGAAACTAACACTTTCTCCTGCATGCATCTTGGTGGCACTATTCTTGAACTTATTATTTAATTAATTTAAATTCTCCAAGCATGAGAAAACTTCAGCAGTCGTAGCATGCAACCTGACGTTTCACATTTTGAATTCTTAAACATGAAAAATAAAACAATGTAACAAAATCAATTCTTAGTAGTATAGTTTAAAACTCTTTCTGATGCATCCATTACATTTTTCTTTATACGTAGCATTTCAATACTCAAAATGTGATTGTAGGTGGTGATGTTTTGGTGTTACTTTTTTGTTTGCCCTTTTTGGAGCTTTGTGGACATTAAATGACATCTCCAAACTTTCACTTTTTTTTTTATTGTCACTATCCCATCATGTAATTTTCTTCAAAACAGTTGAAAACTAAGATTCCATGAAACTGATTGAAAATTTACCTTGCTTGACAACACCTTTTGGATTGCTAATGGTGGGTGACCAGACTTAATTGGCTAAGTATTGCTTTGCCAGTTTTCTAGTTGAAATAAAAATTTAATGAACTCATTTTAATTGTGAACGGTCATTTTACTATTGCTACCCATTTTCCTGTTACATTTTTAGATTAAGAAAAAATTATTTAATTAAGAAATAATTATAAGCATAATTTTACCTTGGCACAGATTATTTGGTACATATTTGGCAGATGTTAACACACACACAGCACTAAAGTTTATATGATACCTTAACACAATATATTTGTAAATTTTCTGAATTTGTTAAAGGATAGACAACTTAGTAGGGGCTCAGCCTTTTCTTGTTTAAATTTTTTAGTAAAGGGTATCACACTTATAGTGGAACAGATTTCACAGACGCTTTTGGTACCTTGATGATTGGGGTTGGAACCGCTCGAGATGGTTCTTCCTTTAGGGGTTCCGTTTATGATCCCAAGTTTGCCAAGGGTGGTTCAGTGTCTGCTCCTTTGCACAAAAGAAACAAAGCCATCCACATTAGCTAGCATCAATAATGTCAACTTTCTGATGTTAGGCAATTGTCCCATAGTACTTCAATCAGGGCCTGATTTAGGCCCAGGTAACCTAGGCAGTTTCCTATGGCAACAGTTTCTACAAGAATAGGGTGCAGCAGGGTGGGCTGGGTGGATTTTTACCAAAATAAGCTTACCTATTAGGTACACTCAGCTTCACAGTGGTGATAACGAGAATTAAGAACTACCTCTGGTCAACAGCAGGCCAAAACAGACAATGCTGTTCCCTTTCTGTACACTGAAGCAGATGTATTTCATAAAATAGATTATAATGTTATCAATGACTCGCACAGAAGAAAGTTTGATGTAAACAACTTTAAAGTAAGATATCATGCATGCATGTATGTATGTATGAAAATGGTTCTGTTTGTTCTTGTAGTGTAACATTTATTCATTATATTATAAAGTTTTACACATTTTCTTACTTCAAAAAATTTAAAGTGCTTAAGGAGATGGGGGAGGGGGCGCAAACACTTCTCCTAAGACAACAGAATGTCGAACTCCAGCCCTGAGTACAATGTTATAAATTGAGATGAACGTCTCATGAATGTTCTTTTCATCTTAAGGTAGTAGGTTTAAACTATATTATCCACAGACAACATAATTGTAAGTTTTATTGCTGTTAAGAATATATAACTCAGTTGTTAACAGGAAATAATAAACACAATCACTTAAGCCATTAATTTTGCATCATAATATGTAAACCTCATAATTTTCTTCTGTAAGTTCTTGAAATTAGTTCATCAAATGTCTAAAGATATTGACAGATGTTTAGTTGTTGTCTCATTCATTGTTATCACTGTCTACTATGTATTATTTACCTACATCTTTCATCAAACTTATACCAGTTTTTGTAACAGCTCTTTTCTTCATCATATTCTTAGGAGAAATGATTTCCATAATTTTCACTTTATTACAGTTCACAAATGAAAAATTTGATTTGGTGTGGTTATATCACAATCTGACACATGTACTGTAAATGCAAATTCACACCACAGCAACCTATACAACTGATACATTTATGTTTATCATAATGTGCTATAATACTTAACACTGTAATGTTCTAAAAATAATACATAAATACAATAACTACAGATAGGCCCTATGTTCTAAAATATTCAAAAATAGTAATTTTATGTATTTTTTTATTTCTTACAGGATTAAAACGTGAATATGCTTAAGTTATCTAGAACTCATTAACGACTACTGATGTCACAAGAATAGAAATTACACAAGCATGATGTGGGGTCATGGATGATTACCCAGTAACTTGAATCCCCTGATCTTGCTTCCTGTGTGTCCGTGTATAGTAAAGAATAGAGCAGTTAATATGCCACTCTACATGGCCTGCATCCAGTACTCTAGACAAGTGTATGTCAAATAAAGATTAAGTTTGATTTTAGAAGCTGACATCATGCCACTGCTGAAGTCATGGTTAGTCTGGCTGTAGGAGTCAGTATCCATAGTGGTTTATGAAACAGCCTAGATACGTGTAAAGAAAATAACAGAGTGGGATTCACTGTGCATAGAGTTTCATATTACACATTTGCAAAGACAGCAAAAGTAGCATGGAAGGCAGAACTACATTGCATTTTAGCAATTATATAAATTATTTAATGGTAACTTCAAGTCATAAAAATATCTCTCAACTGACTTGCTATACAACAAAAACTACAGTTTTCTGTGTACCTGTTACCATGTCATTCACACAAAATGTTCACATTTGTTAACTCTCTTAAGTCTCTGAAAAACTATTTAGAAATTGTTCACAGAATTATTAGTTCCAGAAACTGACTCTACTCCTTACCACAGCTGCAGTGAATAAATTTTCTCATTTTGTGCACTGTGAACAATTCTACTGCATATAAAAATTAACACTACTAAGAACCTTATGAGAAGTATCAATGCATAAATCAAGTGACACTCTGGGATTGATGGAAAAAAAAAGGTAGTATTACGCCATCTATTATGCACACACAACATAAACCAATGTAAACTATATAATTTAAAACTGACATTAACACAATACACTACTTTTCCTGATTTTTTACCACTACGGGAAGTAATCTAGTCAATATTTATATTCAAATAAATTAATTAAAAGCAAAAATATTTTCAGTGATAAATTATAAATATGTTTAATTATTTATGAACCAGCTAAAATGTGGATATTTTATACTGCTACATAAGAAATTACATTTTTAAGGTTTCAAATTCTATCTACTCGCATTTCAAGAACTTCATTTAATATATTTAACTTATATTTTTTAATTTAAAAAATATAATCATGCAATCCAAGTATACATATAGTTTCAACTAGTCCAGTGAAAGTGTTATTCAGTAGGACAGCAAACATGAACTGTGCATACAATGTATGAAATATACTGTTAACAAAAGCTACTTGCATGGACCTCAGTGCAAGGCTATAAGGAGGGAGTGAATTCACCATAGTCCTGCAACCTGCATACAGCCCTCCAAGCTCTTCACATTGCTGTATGAGTTACACAATATAAAGAGCCTTACAGAATCTATGTAAAAAAAAAAGACTTTTTATATTAGTTTGGGGTGACTGCTAACGATAGCAAGCACTATAAATTGTGAGTAATATTACAACAAATCTCAAGGAAACAAATATTACACATGTTTAAATAAAAATTGGCTGAAGCATCACTTACTGCAATGTATGATAAGGCTCCACTCATTCACTATTAATTTTAAAGGGAGGGCACCAGTGGACATGTGCAGAATTAAAAGAGACAACTGTTGTGTTAGCTGTCATATTAAACTTATTTTTGATAAAAATTGGTAACCCTGAAGGTAACAAAACAGGGGCACATAAGGGGTACAGGCACAGGACAGGGCAGTATTTACACTGTAAATATCAAAATAATGTATTACACCAAACATATTATTGGATGGGGACCAATACTTGCAGGATGCACTTAGTATGGTGTTGGACCACCTGTAGCATGGAGACAGGTGTAGATATGGTGGATTATGGAAGCATACAGACATCGGATGTTCTCCAGAGGAAGATCATGCCCCTGCTAGCGCAACTTCCTCCAAATATGCCGTAGTTGCCCCTTGCCAAAATTGCCATTTAATCTGGTCTCAAACATTATCAATGGGTGAGAGGTCTGGGGGCCTTGCTGGCCAAAGAAGCATGTTAACATCACCAAGGCAGGCCAGAGATACACATGCTGTGTGGGGCTGAGCATTATCCCGCTATAAAATAAAGTTGTCAAGCTACACCAGGAAGGGGAACTTACAGGGTCACAGAATTCCATGGATGTATCCCATGCCATCAGGGTTCTTTCAATCCCCACCAGTGGGATGCGGGAATTGTAGGAAATGGCACCCACCACCATAACATCTCTCATTGGGGCAGTGTGCTGCTCTACAATGAAGTGTAGATCATGGTGCTGGCCAGGACGTCTCCAGACTTGAATTCAGCAGTCATCTGCTTCCAGACAGAACCGTGATACGTCACTGAACACCACTCGTCGCCAATCCCCAAGCTGCCTGTTCCCGACAGAAGGTCACATGTGCTTGGCTACGCTCAGGTCATAATGGTAGACGTCGTAAGTGATGTCACGATGACAAATCCCAATCTGCTAGCTACCTGGATATGGTACAAGTGGACATATGTATATCCCCAGATGCTGTGACATGTCTCTGGATGGTGTGCAGCGACACCTGTGGAGCGCTTACAGCCATTTGCAAAGTGAAACTATCCTCCCTGCTGGTGGTCTGCATGGGTCCACCCGAGCTTTCTCAATGTGTGTGTGTACCCTCCTGTTCTCACTGTGTCTAACACCACCTTAAAGTGTAGGCAGAAAGTTTCAAATGGCGAGCAATGTGCCAAAACATTCAACCTGCCTCTTGGTGGTCGACGATGCGGCTTCTCTCAAACTCATCCAGCTTGGTGAAGGCTTGCTGAATACACCGTCGCGGCATGCTGTGTGTTCACTGAACTTGGCTCTGTGGCTCACACTGCTACTAAGGTCTTTTTCGGCATCTTGCAGCTATGAATGATGGACGGTTATCTATGGATCCTAGTGGCACATGCACAGAAGCAAACTGCATAAAATACAAATGGGACACATGTCAGGTTATGGTGATATTGTGTGACA
The DNA here is from genome assembly GCA_002778355.1 of Clitarchus hookeri. Classification (NCBI taxonomy): domain Eukaryota; kingdom Metazoa; phylum Arthropoda; class Insecta; order Phasmatodea; family Phasmatidae; genus Clitarchus; species Clitarchus hookeri. Next base: position 1,428,539 of record NQII01000039.1, read on the forward strand.
ACTAGGGATGGGTCGGTTTAGTTCTTTGGTTCCAATTTATACCGGTTCTTGAGGTTTGACTCAGAACCGGTTTTAGGTTAACAACTACTCGGTTCTCGTCTACCGTATTTACTCATGTATAGCATGCCCTTTTTTCCCAAAACAAGGGAAAAACTTTCTAGGATGCGTGCTATACGAGAAAAAAAAAAAGGAGTAGTAGTCGTAAACTGTTCTGCGATGTTTAGAAGGAAGCATAGGGGAAAAGTTTGTTATCTCATGTCTCGCTCTTACATCACTCCTCTCCCTTCTCTCTCTCTCTTTATCACTCAGCCCTCTCCAGTAAGCAACACTGCTAGCCATTAGCCATACAATACATTCCTCCAAGCCTTCTTTGTTTCAGTGTAAGCTAAAGGATAAACAAAATTCCACGAAGGCTTGA
>NQII01000039.1:1429025-1454564 GCA_002778355.1 Clitarchus hookeri
GGGGGGGGGGGGTGGTAGAAAGAGAAAGGAAGAAGCCACTTTTTTTTTGAGGTGTCACATTCCAGCACTGCATAAAAGAAGCAAAAAAAGAAAAAAAACCAAGCCCACCGCCCAGTCACTGTATAAAAGAAGCAAAAAGAAAAATTAAGCCCACCCACCTCGGTTGTTGATGTTCTTTTAACGACCGCAGGTTACCATTATCCTACACGTAGCACATCACAATGTTTTGGCTTTTAGTGCCATGAGTTACTTAATTAAAATATTTTCCAAACATATCACAATCACCACATATTAATGTAAAAAAAGAATAATTTGTTACATATTTACTAACCTTAAATAAATTTAATACAACAAGTTTATCTGTATACATTAAATCTTATCTTCACACTTTGTTATTGTTCAATTCTTCCATAGGTTATACAAAACATTTAATAAATTTTACCTGCATTGGTTTAATGAAGTTGCAAGCAAAAGGCAAGTATTCAAAATAGAACCGAATACTGGAACCGATCTAAATTGTAGAATCGGTACCGGAACCAATATTTTTTGTTATTCGACCCATCCCTAGTGACAACCTTCGCTGCACTCACGTGATTAATTTATTGTGATCAATTTATTTTCAAGTTAGCGTATATTAAACTGTTTCTCTAACAAAACTCATCAAAGGTTGGAGAGTTGATTTTTTCTTGGTCTTATGAGCAATGCCTGCACTCATACTAACAACTATTTACAGAATATAAGTTGAAATAACCCATGCTCTTATAAAATATTCTTTTGATGCTGAGTTATAGAAGTTAAACTGATTGCTCTAGAAATTTACATACATTCTTTAATGAAGACTATTTATCTTTTTCACATAAGAATTATTTTATATTTATGTATGCACCACCTACTCCTTCATCCCATATTTGGAATACACTTTCAACAAAAAAAAACTTGCAGTGCTCAGTAGAGTACATGGACTTATGTATAATTATAATCTTTATCATTTAACTCATTAGACAGTTATGGCCCATGGATTTGCAAGAGATCTGCTTAGCTGAAGCTCTGCTACAGGCAAGAATGCCTCCTTCCTAAAGGTGACAGGTGATGTGACCCAACGAGCTCAAGTTTGCAATACTTAGCTCTTTGGTGTCTGCCAAAGTTTAAACATTTTCCTGTGATAAAAATACTGTAAAATAATTCTTTGACACTTTAAAAACAGTAACTATTATAAGTCACCTCACCTTAGCTTTCTTTCCTTTTGTTCTTAAAATATTTGCAGAACAGTCTTTCAAAAAAAAAAAAAAAAAAAAAAAAAAAAAAAAAAAAAAANAAAAAAAAAAATCGAGTTCAATTTATAATAATTGATGAAGTTGCTACTCCACCCCTTGTTATCACACATTTCCCTTAGCCACCACATGATGCTTAGTGTATTGTGGACAGTTTCTAATTTTTACACAATGGCAGCTTGTGGGAAACTGTCCGAAATAAATGTACAAAAGATATGGCAGCAAAACATTTGCTATTATAATCATACATCATTATTAAATTAAACCTATAGTATAAATTCATCCTGTTGAAAAAATAAACATTTATACAGTGAAACCTCTATTATACATTTTTCATGGGGTTTACTGAAAAAAAACTCAGAATGCGGGAAAACTCAACATGTGGACCACTCTCCTCAAAAAGACATAACTTCAAAAAAAAATTATTTTCATCCTTGGGTATACCGAGTTGATTGCCTGTAATGAACCGGGGGCATATCTTAAATACTGGATGAAAAAAACATATTTCAATCATTCAATATAAGTATTGTATTATAAAATATTGAAATGGACTTAAATTTTGAAAATCCGTTGAATGTTTACATAAAATTCACTACATTTCTGCCAAGTGTAAAAAAAGTGGCAAAAATCAAACAAAATTTACTAAAAACAATGATTTAACATAGAAACTTGCTAAAAATTCTTAAAATTTAAGTACAGTAATAAAGTATTATACGTAGTTTCATCATAATAATGCTGCATTTAATATTTTTTACTCTTCTTTGGAGGCAAATTTGACACAGTTTTTTGAGTTTGACATGTAAAAAATCTGATTTTTCGAAATTATATTTTACTCCGCTAAAAATTCTGTTGCCCGCTAAATGTTTTTAAAATTCGCCAAATTAAACACAGTCTGCTAAGTTGACAACACTTGCCATCTTGTGTGACAGTTGATATCGCTGCAGTACTCTTAAAAAAAGTTACTAGCGTAATTTTATCTTAATAGAATTAATCCGTGAAAACATACTGTTCCCCTTTAATGCTTGTAATTTACATGGTTATTTACCATACTGACCTAAAAAATTATTACGTTTCCATTGTGGAACGAGAGTAAATTTCAAATCCGTTTCGTCCATTATGAATGTTTGGTTCTGGTCCGTACCACATCCATTCAACATACGCGTCTTATTTGCGCAAATATTCGTTTGCTGACTTGAAACAAAGAAATGCCTGCAATTATTATGTTTTACCTGTTTTTTGACGTGAGTAATTTAAAACAAATAGTGATTGAATTATCAAAAATAAATTTTGAGGTTGTTGACAATTGCAACGTTTACAACTAGTTGTGTACACTGGCATTTGAGGATAGGGAGTGTCTGTTTACCTGCTCTTGGCGCTACTGAATTTTGGTAGTACCAGTTTTAAGATAGTTTTTTCACTGATAAACAATAGTTCCGAATATATTTTGGTTTTCGGACAGAATATCTGATCAATGGATACGGGTAAATTAATAATTTAAGGGCGTAGCATGCAGGTTTTTTTTTAACATTGTTTATATAGGATATTTGTTGGGACCATCCAAAAAAATTGACTTATACGGGAAATTGACATAAACGGGAACGCAACGAGGTTTCACTGTATTATTAAAAGCTGCAAACAGTGTCTCAAATATCATAGTATGAAAACCAGTAACAATATGCATTTTATCCCTTTTTTTTTCACTTTAATTCATTGGGAAAATTGTTGAGTACATTAAGTAAACATTATCTTTATGTTTGCTCAAAGAAAAATAAAATAACTTTAAAGAGGATTGTTACACAGAAAGTTCCACAGCATCACAGCAAATAAACATTTTACTGATATATGGAATTTATACTCTAAGATGTGTACTACCAATTATTTAAAGTAACCTAAGCAATGTAGGCTAGATTATGCTCAATTATGACAAGAGTATAGCAAGAGGTTATGAACACTACTTTATAGACATTATAACTTACACATTACATGTTCTGTATTGCAAGTTAATTACATATAAAAATAGAATAATAATATGTTACTTAATCACTTTCACTGACAACTAGCAGTTAATTTAGAACAAACTTCGAAAATGTTTAGAAAAAGTACATAAAACCTAGCAATTCTTAAATCTTCCATAGTAATACCTATGTAACAAGAAATATCACGCTTCGTGTATTAAAATATTTTCACAGTATTCTTTCATCATGCACTACTGAGACTTTTATGTACACAGCTATGAAAATTCAAAATAACCGTTGTTACCTGGTAGACAAGTACTTACATTTTACATGCAAATTTTAAACTTTTTATTGTACAACCAACTTAAACTTGTTATACTTAATATTATGTAATACAAGATAATATTTAATATATAACTAATTACTAATGTCATACCAGCCTATGTGTTAAATAATAAAGTTTATATAAAATGAATACTTTCTCAGTCTTAATTGAAAGTTTCAGATGTAAAATAAGACAGAACACATAATGAACAAGCAAAAAACATAATGAACAACTGTAAAACTGAAAATACTTACCTGACTAACCCTGTAACTATTTAACAATAATAAAAATTTAGTAGCTCTTGGGTAATTAAAATGGTTTCAACATTAACACAATCCTAGGTGTAATTTACACTGGTGTCTGTATCATTAGTCTTCATAGCTTAAGCACAAATTTAAATGGTTTAATAAATAATAAAAAAAACCTTTCAAATACTATAATTAAGCAAATTTCATCTTGGCATATACTTCAACCTGAATGAACCACATCATTACTTTGTTCTGAATATTTTGTTTATTGAAACCAACTAAACTTACTTGTTGAATTGTTGTTTATACATATTATACTGTGCTCCTATAGCCAGTGGGCTCTCTGGTGGATAAAGTCCAAAGATTTCATGTTACACTTTTCATGAATCACCCACTGCTGAAAAAAAAGTTGATAAATGGAAACTCTGCAATGCATAAGTTATTTATACATTGTTGTAAAAAAAATTGTTTACTTTATGAGTTATAATTTTATAATATATTTATAAATGGACATGTACCCCAGCACCACATACCAAGCAATGCAATGCAAAATAGCATATGGTGCAACAAACAGAATTTTTAAGTAAAACCACATAAATTTCACTGTCCTAACCCAGATTTCCTTAACCACACAAAACATAATAAGCAATATAAACAGTTGAAACAATATGTGAATCAACCATAGGTAGCACTGCAGTGCAATGAAGCTACCTTAGGATGTGTAGAGTTTGTCTCCTGATACTGTACATGTGATGGATGAGTAACCAGAAACAGGAAAATGACAAACCCTCCAAATGCAATGATAAGGCCTGGAATGATGAAAGAGAGGCCCCAATCAGATTCCACAAATTCAGCAGCAATCACTGAGCCCAAAATGTTTCCAACTGATGTATGTGAGTTCCATACACCAAATATTAACCCTGAAAAATGAACAAAATAAAGTAAATAAAAGTAAGAAAAATATTACCTTATGCATATGAAAGTCCCACTATATTCAATTCTTTATGGTGTGTGTATAACACTGAACACATTATACTAAAATATGAAAAAGTATGTGTATTACCAACTATGAAACCACCATAATGCATTTATGTTTATTTCAATCATACTGAAAAATCTGCTTAACTAAAGATTAGTAGAATAGATATACATTAGTTTAGGCATTTTAGAATTTTTTAGGGGGGAAAAAAAAGCTGATTTATGGTTTAGAAATTTTCAATGGCCTCCTGAAGAAAATACCAAAAGTTTCCATTGATCCGCTGCCATCTTGAAAAAATTGCACTCAAAAATGGGTTTTTTTGAATAACTCATTAAAAGTTGGTTGTGGAGAAAAATATGATTGATTAACATTAATCTATACAAAATTATCTACAAAAATGGTTCCCAATACTTTCTTTATCCAATGCATAGTTTCAACCTCACCCCTCCTCAATGCCTGATATTGAGGTCAAACCAGGTTTTTATTTTTGAGTATGCGTGTCTATATACACACACATACATACATACATATAGGTAAGTACTGGTATTACTTTTGAGATTATGCTTCGGTTTACGCTTAATTCAGAAAATGAAGTCTCATTGCACCCTTCCATTTTTGCTTCACTGCAACACTATGATATTATAAATTTTGTTGTCGCCGAGTTTGACCATTAATATTTTTAATGTATTTTTGTTCATGAATCAAATACATTGTTCAAGGCATACCTCACAGAAAATAAATTTTTTTTTTTTCAAATCTCATTTTCACACAACCCTTAAGGTAGAGAATTTGGCACATTTTTTATTGTAGTATCCCCAGTACACCTATTCCACTTCTTCACATTGATTGGCAAAAGACAGTATGAGCAAACTCCATTATTGTTATAAACTTTTCAATTGATATGACATCTCAGCCACTATTTACATTAGAACTTATGTCGCTTATGTATTCAATGTCATCTACTTCATTGTCAAATTGAATTGATGGTATGTTTGTGCATAAAATTCCGTGGCAAAAAATTCAAGTGCTTGAACATTTTATCCCGGCCTTTCTGCATCCAACACCATCGTTTGCAATCTTTATTACAACTGCAAGAAATTAAGTTTAGAAGTTTCTCTGGAGCAGGAGGTTGTAATGTGATTGTTGGCTCAAGACTCCTTTGTGTTCTGTGCCAACCCCACTGAGTTGGTGGAAGTCTGTAGCCAAGCCAAGTTTGTACTGAGTGAATGCTGAAGAGAAGCAGCAGTGGTAGGGGGAATACTGTGCCGTCGTAAAATTTTTCCAAAATTTTGTGGCACATTATTTTTCATATTTTACCTACTCTGGTATATTTTGTTATTTTTTTCCTAATTAATTGTGTCAGTATCTTGGTAAAGTTTGGGCCAATGGTGTTTTATTTCAATTTTAGCGAAGTTGTGTTATTTCAGAAATTTCTATTTCAGTCAAGCATTCATTTGTAAGTGGTACAGAGTTAACTTCGCTTCCAAGCTTGGCTGGAAGCTGGTTGCTTGCTGCAGACAACTCAATTTGCAATCGGATGTGAGCAGCCACACTTACATTCCTGTAGCGTGGGACACTTTTCGCTGTAACTTGTCCGCGTTACTTGCCAGAGGTGCAGTGTGTGGATTTCTTACTATAGAACAGTTGTGTGTAGTTGTGGGCCATTTTCGATACCCCCAGCGCTCTCTAGAAATGACTTGACAACAAAATTTTGTCTCCTTTGGACCCACATGCAACATGCTAATTTGTATCATTCTGCTGCCACCAACCATTATTGCAAGACTCTTTGCACTGACGCCATAGCACCATGACGCATCTGCCATGTGCTCCCGTGTTTGGGTAGGTCTCTGTGGGAGTTTAGCTCCCCTGCAGCTAATTTTCTCGTTGTAATACCTTGATGTAGATTAGTGAAGTACAAAGGTAGTTTTAGATTTAAAATGCAGAATTTTTTATTTATTTTGTTTAACATGGTATTCAACATGTACACAGTTTCATCTCTTCCCTCCGAGAGTGAGGGTTGAACTATCCAACCTTTGGTTGAATGATCAAACTATTGAATTATTCAACTATTCAAGTTTATTTAAAGTTTTCAAGTATTCAAGTGTTAAGTACTACTCTCATTTGAGAACTACTTGCCCAGCTTGTGTGTATTTGCCGTCCGGAGCAAGGTTTTATCTCCAGCTTCACAACTTCGCCTGGAGAAGTATCAGCTAAGTGCTATGTGGACTAATTATTTTTTATCTTTGTATTGTTTGGAACACGGCACCACATCACCACACCTTCACGCATTAATAACGACTTCATGTATTAACTATGTATTAACCAAGTCTTAATGTTTTTCATGTAAACAAATTTTAAATGTGAATATTTTTTACTTCCATTTTGCCAATTTAAGAATTAAATATTAATTGGGCATTTCTCTGTAAACTGGGCAACAGTACTAAGAAAACTGTCTAGGCAACTTTTTTTCTTATATATCAAATAAATCTTATTCAGCGAATACATAACCACTTATTTAACAATAAACGGCAGATGAACCAAAAATATTTCTATTATTTTAGAAAATATTGAGCATTTTCTAAAAAATTGATACAGGGGACTGTTGCCTATGGCAGGGGACTGTGTATATAAATGAAAAATACTATTTCAGTACCAAAATTAAATCTTTTTTATTATTATAGAAAATTTGGAGCTTAGGAATTAAGTAATTGAACAATAAAGATACAAATAAAATTAACAGTCTTTTATAATATTCTACTTATACTCAAATTGCAACTCTGAAATCTTAATATTAATTAGTATCAATTAAATCACATAGGTACAAAGAATATTTAAGTACTTTGAGTCTTAAGCTACAGAATCAGTCTCATTATAATTAGTTATTACTTCAAAATATAGCATAAGTAGGTAAAGAAAATAATATCAAGAACTTGGTCTTATTGTTTTTCAAAAACATTTACAGGTGAATCAAATTTGTAGAACATTCTATGCCCTTTTAAAACTATATTTGGATTAGGGAGTTTCTGTATCACCTGGTCCATTGTAACATGTGCCACATCGTTTTGATCAAATCTAAATGTTTGGCCTTTATTATCACAGAGCTTTAGGAATGTGACACGGATTTCGCCATCTTCTTCATCAATCATGACAATAACGCTCACATATCTATATTCTGTATTTCTAGAAAACAATTTGACGAGGATGTAATCACCAGTGTTAAATGCTTTTACTGCAGCAGAACTAGGTCCAGCTTCATTCTCAGATTCTGAATCTGTGAAAACATCATCCACATTAAAGTGTAGACAACAATCATTGTCACAAAAGCAGCTTAGATGTTTCATCACTATCTCAATCGAACGTGATTTTATACCCAAAGGCAGTGGACTGTTGCCAGGGGACTGTTTAATTAGATTTCATTGAGAGGTAGCACAAAATATAATTAAGTCACATTAATTTGCTGTATGCAAGGATAATTTATCTATTATAACAATTTAATTTTGTATCGTATCAATATAGAACATAAAAAGAAATAAACCAATCCTTACCAGTGGACTGTCGGCTGTCAGGTTACAACACGTGATCCACGGAGGAACGCTCGCGCAGCACTAAATAAAATGGCGTCTGGGCATCAGTGGTGATAACTGCGCAAACTTCAGGTTGTTTGCGTTTTGATACATGCAGCAACGCAACTGTCTAACAATTAGACTACATTGTGCGTAATTTGAAATAAAGACAGGGGAACTGTTCACAAAATGCGAAGACAAACTTTAATTAACTTTTTTTAGTATTATAAAATAACATTAGAAAAAATTAGCAGGTCTTCTTAACAAACAATATAATATTGTTTAAACAATCAAAAAATTTGATTGATTCCTATAGTTTTTGTCATAATTAATTTAATCTGAAGTGATTATACTGTTTCGGTGACACGTCATGGGACTGTTTTTTGAGGGCTATTAAAACGTTTTTGATACAAAAAAGTTTATTTTAATGGATATTGTACACTGAGCACAGGTAGATTAGGTTATTATTTTTAAAAGTTATCTACGAAATATGTAATAATCCGTACTTTTTTTTATATAATATTGGCCTGAGACAATGAGTTGCTTAGTTTACAGAGAAACGCCCAATTAGTAAAATATTGAATAACAAATTTTGTTATTTAAAGTTAACGTTAATAGGTACTATGTACAAAGTGCACTTCAGGACCTTAAATTCTTTTCTTAGAGTTCCGTCAACATTACTAGCTCAAGGAACTACATTGCAAGCTAAATTTGTTAACTGCTGAATTTTATTTAGTTAATTGAAAGAGTTATTTTGAAAATGCAACTTCATACTCTTTTCATTTATTTGATATATGTCTACCTCTGGACATTAAATAACTAACTAAATAAATAATTAGTAAAATATTACTAGAACCAGTTTCTAGGTAAAATGTACATGGCGTTTGTTTTGTCCAGCTGCATTTCCAAACATTTAATCAATTAATTATTATATCAAGTGGCTTAATAGTGTATGAGATTATAGTAGCAGAATAATGTAACTTTTAAGTCAGTATCCACATCATAATGTTTTTTTTCCCTAAAATAATTATTAATTTACCAGACATGGAGGTAATTTCTGCTACATTGAGCATAATTGATGATTTATTACTGAATATACACTGAAGAGCCAAAAAAACTGGTACACTTGCTTAATATCGTGTAGGACACCCGCGAGCACGCAGAAGTGCCGCAAGACGACGTGGCATGGACTCGACTAATGTCTGAAGGTATGCAGGAGGCAATTCACACCATGAATCCTGCAGGGCAGTCCACAAATCCAATCTGCGCCAATTTGAGAAAGGGTTGCACGTCTGTCACGTTTAATGATTCTCGTCAGTCGTCGTTTGTCCCGTTCTTTCACGATCTTTTTCCGGCCGCAGCGATGTCGAAGATGTGATGTTTTACCGGATTCCCGATATTCACGGTACACTCGTGAAATGGTCGTACGCGAACATCCAAATCTTATCGCTACCTCGGAGATGCTATGTCCCATCTCTCGTGCGCCGACTATAACACCACGTTCAAACTCACTTAAATCTTNAGCCTGCCATTGTAGCAGCAGTAACCGATCTAGCTGCCGACCGCATCGCGTTACTCTGATTGGTTCCATACCTCTGTTATTTGCATACGCACGCCTATACCACTTTTTTGGTTCTTCAGTGTAATATGATGGATATTTACTAAGCCTTAATTATTGTATATTTTTGAAAGCAAACATTTTATTAACAACCATGCAACACATCATTGTACAACACAAGCTAGCATTACCTCCTTATTGCTATGGGCAACAACGTTCTTAAAGCACTTGTATCTGTAACAATATATTGATGTTTCATTTGTAGGTGCTTTATACAGTCTGATTGTTAAATTTATCCCTACTTGGCAAATTTATTTTTTTGATGCATTCACATCCATGAACGTTGATGAAAACTCTTTAGTTTCTTATGCTAGGTAAGTAATTTGAAAGACATTATCTCACCTTTGGGAAAAAATGTGGATATAGTGTCACAAGCAGAAAATGTTTGTATCGGTATAATATAGTCTCTTAAAATAGGAGAAGATATTTGCCAAGATTCCTATGTATATAAGAACGTTTCAGCCTTTCCTTTACCAGGTTTCACAACTGTCACACGTTTATCTTGTGGTGCATAATGTAACATTAACACTAAAATATCTATATCCTCACCTACAATGAAAACCTGAGCTTTCATTTCTTCACTAATCTCCAGAGCTGTTTGAGTGATCATTAAGTCTGTATCGTCATATACCTGTTTGGTAGTAATCTGAGCATCCTGGAATGCTGTGGAAATCATGGATATAAATTGCTGTTTGCTTTTACTGTTTGCAAAAAAAATACATCTTGTTCCACTGTATCATCAATTGTTTCTTCAAATATAATTTCTGCACATTTTGGTGTTATATACTGCCTGTTACGTTCCACTTATTTTATAAAGTTATCATTTTCACTATAACCATAAAATATAATCACAACTCGAAGTTCATAACGTTTCCTCACATATGTAAGATAAGCTTCAAGAATTTCATGATATTTACTTTGTGGAGGTCAGTACACTTGAAGAAGAAGAAACCCTCCATCCTAGACATATCATCTATTTTGCACAGACACAGGCATTGTATTCATGCTTTCAGGTTTGAAACATTTATAAAGAGCAGATTTATTAGTTATACAAATGTCTTCATCATCGAACAAAGAAAAGGGTCGTGGAGATAGTTCATATCAGAAGCATTCTTAAAATTCGGGTTCTTCTCTTACTATGCACAAACAATGCTGAAAGAGAAGGGTTGTGTTTAATGTAATTATGTCGTCTCTAATTTTTGCAGAACTATTAATATCTGCTTAAGTGCGGACCCTGTTCCTTCTCTCGAGTTTAACTTCAGCAAAATTGCTACCAATAATTCCTTTTGCAGAATTTGTACTCACCGTAAAAGCATCATAGCAGTTGACAGTACCATCACCCACCAGTCCTGTCTCAATAGACGAGATTTTCTCTGTTTTTGAAAAGGTGCTTGTGCCTTAAACCAGTTCAAATCTTTGGCTGTGACTGCATTGTCTAATGAAATGCGCAAACTCCTCAGTTCAACATATTGTTTACCTGTGTATGCATACACAGAAGCATAATCATCCATAGTAAGGCAAATTTCAAAAGTTGTTGGCATTCCTAGTATCTACTTGTCTAGTAAGATTTCTTTCATACTGCGACCTCAAGTAAGAACACCTCTGCTTTTCATCATCCTCATGAGTATTTATATGATATTCTGACAGGGAAAAATTTCCTTCGTGTAAAATTCTCTTACTGCTCTGTGGGCATGCAGTGCAAAAGTCAATACATGTCTTGGAGGTACAAATGACAGCTTTTGGCATATTCAGTATGCCCAGCAGCATGGAAAATAAGGATCATGGGATGAACTGTTTTGAGATATAGTTCACAGTTGCCTTAACATTCAGCTTTAATGAATTGTTTTACTAAGTTCATTAAGTGGATGTACTATATTATCCATAATGAAGATCTAGGCCCTTGACATCATACATTTTTCCTAGCATCCAAAGAATGTCTATAGTTGACGGCATGGGTTTTCCTTCACATCTGTAATGTGGTTTAAATTCATCTAAATCACATATGACAACAGATTGCAGTCTGTGGGACCACCTGTGAGCTCAAATAAAAAAAAATGGGGAGGGGGAGGGGCAGTGGAGAGACAGTGACATTCAAACCTTATTAATTTTGTAGAAACTCAGTAACCTCAGAACAAAAATGCTTCTCTTTTTTTTAATAAAAGCTCAAAGAAAAACAGCTTGTTTAACAAGGCACACAAGCCATGGGGTTGGTGCGAAATATGTTTTTCACTGTAGCCTCAATACTATGTGTCGGATAAAGAATGTACTTGGGACCAATTTTATAAATAATTTTGCATAGATCAATTCTAATTTCTCATATTTTGCTCTAAACCCAACTTTTAACGAGTTGTTCACAATAAACCTATTTTGGGTACTATTTTTTCAATATAGCTGCATTAGTTCAACTCTGATAGATGGGAACTTTCTGTATTTTCTTCAGGAGACCACTACAAATGTCACTACCAAAAAACAATATTTCCGTAATTTCTTTTTTATTCTTGTGTATTTTCTGGTAACATGACTGAACCTCATCCCTCAATGATTTGTACTAACACTAACATTACCACTTTTCTTATATCTGATAAATGTCAAACACAGTGTTTCCATCAATTTATATTGACCCGATATCCTAAAGTAATTGTACATTTTATTATCAATATATTGAATTGCTTATTACTGTTATTGATATTTTAATGGTGCTAGCATTAATTACTATTATGTATAATGACAAATTGCATATTTCCTTATGTCTAATACATACATATAAAGGAACTTTCATATTATAATCTCTACCATGCCCAAGAGACCTTTACTGTCTCCAAGACATTATTTTATACATTTCTTTATTTATTTTAGTTAATTATTTCATATTCCAACTGAAAACAAGGGCATAAATAAGAAGAAAAAACACTGTACATTAAGTAAACAAGTAATAAATTAAGATGGATTTTTATAATAAAAATTCCAACCATGAATATGATAAAAATGAGTGTGTGACAGATTTAGGCAGAGTTTAACAACTAAGGTCTTTAATGCCAAAGGAAGTGGAATGAGGTAAAGATGAGCAGTGACAAAATGAAATAGTGGGGGGAAATGAGAGTATTCCAAGAAAATCAAACAAAGTACCAATGACAATATTTGTCCTTTTCTCAAATGCAAAATTCAGAATTGATCTTGATATGTATTAAGTCAGTTCACCCATGATGCGAGGCAAATTATCTGGCTGCTCAAACAGTGATGAATACAAATTTACTGACATAGACATAATGACTAGGGTTACATCAAAATATAAACTATTAACAGCAAAAATTAACTAAACTAAAAAGGCCAACAAATACAACAACAAACCACAGGTATATCATAAGTGATAAAAGTGGTTGAGCTTGCTGGGGTGGATCATAAGCTTTCATCTGTACAAACGGGCCTGCCACTGTCACCAATAGTGCCAATCTCAATCAAATTGAGGAGGCAATAAGTGATAGTACATATGAATTACAGGAAATATTTCTCAATTATTGTTAGAGGACAGTAATGGCATCAAACTTTATGCCTCACTTAAGCCCAATACAAACAAATGAATATACAGTGGCCCAAACACCCCACTCGACATCCATGAAACAACAGCTGTTACAAGTGATATATCCACGGGCGAAAACATCTGTCACTACACACCCCATACCAACATCTATTTCCTACCATGATGAAGTAACGTTGAATAAATTCCTAATGTAGTGCGAGTGGGTTTAAAATAAATAACGGTGCTTTCACTCTCACCAGGAAATAATTGTTTGCTTTGAACAAAGGTTTCCTGTTCAATAAGTGGAGTATGAAATTTTATTTCCACAAACACTTTGATATTAATATCATGAACCCACAATAAAAATTTAAACTATCTTTTTGCAACTTTAATTGGGAGCAAAATAAAAACTTTTAATTTCTAAGTAAATTCACTTGTGTACAAACACTCAAAATACTAATAAATTTTCTAGGGGATGAGTACCCTATAAGCATGATAATACATATAAAGTGAATTAAGTTTAAGGGTGCATGTATGTTTATTTATTCTGTTTTATGGAATACCTACTCAGGTATACATTTAATTAATTATGATGTAACTTTTTGCAAGTATGACCACTCCCTCATTACTGACAAATGTAGAATAGGATAATTAGTCTTCTTAATCAAGGTAAAGTTATTGTAGTGAATATGGTGATTTTTCTAAAGCTTGTGCAAAAAGTGTTATGCAGGTCTCATTCATTACTCACTTTTGTTGTGAAATGCTAGTAACAGCAAAAGTGACCATTATATCAAGCAGATTTAGTAAGGCCACGGTAAGGTGTGGGCACATGGCCAGTGTGTGGAATTTGTTTGCTTAGCTGATTTTTCACACTGTTGCTCATTTTGTGACATATCTGCAACCGTTCTCACTTCCCCCTTACCAACCCCCAGCAGTGACAGAAACTCAGGAGCATTAATTTAACATTTTAGATCATTTACCAGCTGCATCACTTGCAAAGTTACAAGTTGTTTAACCTTTTTTCTTCCTCCTGCCTCAGTAAAGTGATAATTTATTTTTAAATGGTGGCAGATTTGACTTGTTAGTGGAAACTGTAAGTACTCTTGTCTTCATGTTTTTAAAATTCCATAGTAATGGTGTATTTGAACAAAATTTTACTGGATCTCATTGCCAAAACCGATTATGAGAAAAGCACAAACAATAAATACAATACGCAATAATAAAAACACAATGCATTCACAAAAAAAATACAATCAAAATTTGTGCAAAATAGATAGGCAAAAATAAAAATGCAATATCTATGCAGAAATTGAGATCAAAATTACCAACAGAAAAACATGCAAGATAGATGACATAATAAATAAGGTGACATGTACCCTCAAATTATATAAAATGGAGTATACACTAACATTTGTGAAAAATGCAAATGCAACACCAAGAAGGATACATATGATTGAAATAAACTCTATACCACAGATTAGATTCATGACAATACACATTGATTAGGATTACAGAACTGTACATGATCTCTGTCCTTGAGAATTTAGTATGGTATGAAGCCCACATGTGCTGCAATCAGAGCCCCTCAACGTCGTGGCATGGAATCAAAGAGGACCTGGATATATTCCTGGGGAATCTCCCTCCACACGGTTTGTATCAGAGTTCACAAAGCATCAACAGTGGTTGCTGGAGGACCGTGACGAACAAGTCGCCGACCAACCATATCCCAGACATGTTCTATGGTAGACATATCAAGCGAACGTGTAGACTAGGGAAGCAGTGGTACCTGTCATTCATTGAAGAAGGCTTGCACATTCCTCGCCACATGTGGCCGGGCATTGTCCTGCTGAAATATGGCATGTGCAGTTGCCTGAAGGAAGTACATAGAACTCAAAAAACATCCCTGATGTAGTGGTGGTTGTTCAGATTGCCCTCAATACATAGCAGTCTAGATCGCATGTTTTATCCAATGGCACTCTACACCATCACACTTGACATTTGTTTGCTATGCCGCTCCACAATACAGGTTGCCAGATTGTTGTCACCATGGTAGCGTCCAACATGTATGCGGCCATCACTGTAGAAAAGGTTGAAGTGGGACTCGTCCGAAAACACTGCATTTTGCCACTTAGTATGCTAGCGACAGCATTCACGTGGCTAATGCAGTCTGAGGAGTTTGTGTTTTCTGGACAATGGAAGCCAACGCAATGACATGTGTGTCACCAGTCCAGCCCAAAGCAGACTGCGTTGAACTGCCGACGCAGACAGGTCCACACCCATTGCGGTGCTACAGGGTTGAGCCGACACTGGATGCAGCTGTACAGCCCATTACAATCATCCCTTACTGTGGTTACATTGCTTGGTCCAGTACCTGCTAATCGTGACATACGGCTCTCTTCTATTAACTGGTTCCACACACGCATCACTGTCGTAGCAGCATGCCCTGTACAAGCTGAAATGTCACGGTATGACAAATCCGTTTCCCGGAGACCGATTATTCTGCCATGTTCAAACTTACTCACATTCTGATATGGCACCCTTTGACATCAACGGTGGCATACTGGCACTTGCTTTCACTTAGTTTTATGGCTCATCACTGAATGAGCTTGGCATAACACAGACCTTTAGGGTCACATATGAGAGGGCGCTGCTAGGCCTGCATGTACACAATCTCTCTGCAAATCATAATCACTTATTGCTGGTAAACTGTCCTACACATCCTCAGAGTTTGGATTAATTCAGGCCATTCTTTCTGGGTGTTGCAATTTTCACATACATTAGTGTATACCTGGATATGAATAATAAAGTTGTCAATGTATTAAATATAATATACCATAACCCCTCTGCCCCCACCCAATTTTTAATTATAATATAATGAGAATAAAAAACAAATGAACAGTTAAAAAATAGTGATGTACTTAAGTAAAGTAACAAGGGGATAAAATGATTCCAGTTTTGAAGAAGTGTTATAATTAGCAAGATACTATAAGGTGTTTTCCTACTCACTGCTGCTATAGAGCTGGTTTTTCCTGAATGTTCAAGTCAAACACAAATGTGCAGCAGTAATGTTGTTTCTAAATAATCAACATTAATATATTTGTACTTGGTGCACATGAGCAAACAGACATTATTTTCCCTTAAAGCATGTTATATTTTATCTCTCCTCCTTTGCACTCCTTGTATGCATCATAGGTGAACCAATTTGCAACACAAATGCATTAATCTACGTAACAGTCCAAAATGAATAAATTTGTGATGTAGAAACTATTATTATATGATATGCGTGATTAAAATAATGGTAATAAGTGATATCAAATTTGATTCCTCGATACCCTTGATTCTTGAAGAATCGTGGAATCGAAAGACCAAGAATCGAAGTATTAAAAACCAATTACTACAAACAGATAACCTATCACCTCTCCAAAACGGTTTAAAATTACTTGATTTATGCCAATAATTGAATCACCCTTGGAAAATTATTTTGTGCGTGAAAAAATTAGATGCGGAAATAATCTGAAAATAAAACTATGCTGGCCGTGTTCGAATTCACCATTTAATATATTAGTATTTAGAAGCTTCAGTTCAGTCACCGTCGACAATCACTTATTTAAAGATGGTTGCGATTTGTTAGTTTAGTATTTTAGCAAGTTTTGTTACATACTAAATATTAAATAAATATTAATGTACCAAGTACGTCATTATTTTGTCGACTAATTCAGGTCACGTGACCTTTCAGTAAACTAAAAGTGCTAATTCGAACACGGCCTCACTTTTTGCGTGACCTATACTTTACTCGCTCAAATAAAAAAGTGCTTAAAAACCTACCACATAGCAGATGATTGCAACGTTTCTACAGCAAAGGACTTATATAAAGAACATAGCACTTTATTAATTTGCATGCAACAGAAACTAACTTTTTATTTCACTCATGGAATATTCACATTTTCACTGTGCCTTCTTGTGGCTTTGATATGACGTTTCTTCAATCACAACATCGTAAATTACATGAGCACACTTCACTGTTTACGTTATAACTTGGTAAGGAACGAGAAGAAATTATATTTGTACCGTTACATTTCCGAGAAAAAAAAGTGTTACTATAAAAGGAAACTAAGTTTCTCGACATCTTGCGGCTTTGGAACAACCATCTGGCATCTGCTATGATTGTTTATTAGTCTACTAGCACCATTGTCTTAATATGGCGGCAGTGCTGATAGTATTGAAGCAAACAAATCACGCCATTAAAAAAAAAAAAATGCATGCGTTTGATTATAACAAGAAAAATATTTCCATACAATCGTTTTAAAAAATGAGCACTGTAATTTGTCTGTCTTCCAAATAAAATGTTTGCGAAATGGCTTTATATGTAGAGGCAATAAAGGAGATGTCCTTTATTTACTAATGATATATTCCCAATCTCGTCCTTTTCCCGCGGGAAAATTTATTTTCAGTCCCGCCTGAAATTTTTCTTGCTCAAATCTCCAATTCCGCCCCGCTATGTTTAGTTTATGGTAAACACCAGCCTGTTATAGCACTATGAATCTACGTCCTACAGTTATGGTGCATATCAGTTGCATGTGACGAAAAGATTTTTTTTTGTTGTAAAACGTAATTTGTTTTTACTGTGCTATTCTTGGAAACTTTTTAAGAATTTAATGCGTTTGTGAACATTTATCATGGCAAGTGAGGTTTGGAATTATTTTATAATAAACTGCACGGACGAAAGTTTTGCGGTATGCTTACATAGTTCTTTATTTGCTAATAATTTTTAAAAATCAGCATTTGAGAGACATTAAACCATCTTGTTATAATGTCAATTGGTAAGGAATAATACTACAAAATATAAAATAATAATTAGATATCTTAATATTATATATATACACACAAACATTCACACACACAAAAATAAAATACAGTAAACTGAGCAAAAATTCCTCAAATATAAAAAAGAAAAAAAAAAATTATATTTTAAAATAGTTAAATGGAATATTGTGTCACATCCAGGGGTGTTGACCTGGTTCAACTTCAGGGGAGGACAATATTATTTTCGATATAGCATCCTTAAAATGTAAGAGACTGAAGAAAATGCTCAATTTAATGCTTAAGGCAAACTGTATTGTTCTTATATATTTTAATGTTGTTAATAACAGTAAAATATTAATTAAAAATAATTTTTGCAATTATTTTTAGCCAATTACAGGTTTCAGCAGTGCATTTGCATTGTCCAGTTATGTTTGTAAAAAATAAGTAATAACTATATATTTGTGTTTATCTTTTTTTAGCCTTATGTTTCTGAAAGTAGAATATAATGTTGTGACACTTCTTTGCAAGGCATTAAAAATATTTTGATTGGTCTGATGCAAGATGAATAGTCATAGTCATACCCCTTAGAATTAACAATTAAAAGTTTTTCACTTTCTGGGTTCCTAGAATACTAGCTGTAAAATTGACAAATATCCAGCACTCATCTGATAGGGCATTAGGAAGATATAGGAAGGTACTTAAATCTTTGAGAACTCAAGGCGAAACAAAACACCATTGTTGGTATAGACTTAAACAATGTCAGTCAAATGTGCCTCCTCTTCTCACAAGAATTCACTATGGAGAAATGAGGGAGGAGTATTTTTACACAAGGCAAATCATGTTGGTTGGGAAGCATGTATACCTGATGTTATTTATAGGCTGTGTGAAGGTGGACAACCAAATACAGATTAAATTCCCATCTATGATTAATTTAATACTAATGACGGTTTGCTCCCTCCTTCCTGCTCCAACCATTCACCTGAGGTAGGCGATGGCTACTCCTGCTCACCCCAGTGCTGATGCTCATGGTCACATCATTGCTATCATGATGACTCATTAAATTTCAGATGTGTAATTTCTCACCTATGTTACTTCAAAAATATTTTTACACACAATAACATTCAACTGCATATACATCGATGAGCCATTATAGTATGACCACCTATGTAAAATGGTGTAGGACAACCTTTAGCCTGCAGAACTGTGGCCACTTGGCGCATCGATTCAGTGAGGTGGCGGAAGGTATCCTTGGGTCTCTGATACCACATGTGCAACAGCAGGTCCTCCAGTTGGAATCCAGTGTAAGGTAGTGGTGATGTTGCACAAACCCTGCTTCTCGAAGTCAAACCGGAAATGTTCAATTTGGTTCTATTTGGGGGCCATAACATTAATGCAAATTCACTATCATGTTCTTCTAATCAGTCCTTCACATATTCCTGGCAGTGTGGCATGGCGCACTGTCCTATTGAAAGTGGCCATTGCCAGCAGGTAAAACTGTTAACATGAACAGATGAACTTGGTCCACAATAACATTTCATTACCAGACAGCTGTCAGGGATTGGTGTACCAGAATAATGGACCCCAATATTTCCCATGAAAACATTACCCAGACCATCACACCACCTACTTCAGCCTGTCTCTGCCCAACAGAGCACCAGATGACATACCTTCCGATGGTAACCAGCAAACAAACCCTAAGCTATCTATGTGATGAACCTGGAATCTGGATTCATTGGACCAGGCGACCATTTTTCAATCACCCATAGTCCAGTGACAATTTTATGACCACCTCATGTGTTGCTAGTCAACATGGGGGTACGAATGGGTCTTTGACTACACAGTCCCATCCACAGCAGTGTTCAATGAATTGTGTGCTGTAAAATATTGTACTGGTCACCGCTGTTGTACCTCTGTGCAATTTCTGTAATTGTGGCCCTGCTGCTGATCCATACGACGCAGGACAGCCTCCACTGCGTTCTGGCATTAATACACCGTAATCAACACAAGAAGGTGCCATCGTGGTGTAGTGGTTAGACTACTCACCTCCCACCTAGGTGAACTGGGTTCGACTCCCGGTGAGGTTGCTCCCGAATTTTCGGATGTGGGAATCTGCCAGACTATGATGCTGGTTGGCAGGTTTTTTCTGGGATCTCCCAATTCCCTCACCCCTTAATTCCGGCACTGCTCCATACTCACCTCGCTTCACCCTCATCGGCTTTCAAGACTTTGATGTTAAGAGCCACCCAAATATCTTCACTCACTCAACACAAGGATGGACAATATCCCGTTGTTTCCCCAGCATTGCACCACTTTCGATACATACATACAACAGCGGCACAAGAGCAACCAACAAGATGGTATCAACAAGATGCTGGTACCAAGGCGCCAAGCCATCATAATTTGACCTCTGTCAAACTTGGATAGATCAACTACGTTTCTGATGCCACATAAACTACTAACAGTGAGCTTGTGTACCTATGCTATAGACATCATGCTGCCAGCGCATCACGTGTAACCCTCCACACAAAAATGTTACCGGGTTGGGGTGATCATAACGTAATTGCTTATCAGTGTATTTAAATGGAACAGACAAATTAGCTAATCAAATAGAACTGAAAAAAAAAACTTATTTTTTTTAACCTTTACTTATCAAAAATATTTGATTTGCATCACTATTATTTCAATACCTATTTTAGTTAACACTAAAGAATACTTTGTCAGTGGGACGTACATTCTAAGACATATGGAATTTATATAATATTGTCGATAATACTGAATGCTATAACATGATAGTCATGCAACATTAGAGAAAAATATAAGGATTAACTGATAAATTATGCGAAGAAAAACATTATGACCATTAAAATAGTAAAAATGTATACCGTAAACTATGTAGTGCTAAAACCATGAAATCTAAGTTATACACCTTGATTATGAAAACTTTTAATTGACATAACTAAATACGATGTGAATGGTTATTATTACACATATGTCAGATATAAAATGAGATTTATGTTTGTTATATGCAATATATAATGCAATAATCTGACACAACTTGAATGAGCATCCAATTTCCCTTTTCACAATAACAAAGAACCTATGAAAGTGGCTTGTAAGGTTTTCCAATATAATGTTACAAATTACCTATGGTGAATTCAAGTTCAAGAGGAATGGAGATCTTGATAAAAATAATATAACTAAATTTAATTTCTTAACTTATTTACAATGTTATAAAAATACACACAACTATTATTTACAACATTAAACTGCTTATCTGTACCATTAAACCCTCATTATTCCTATCGGTGAGCACTGTATTTACGTCAATCTCAATTATAATTAAAGTCCTTATGACCATCTTCATACTAGCTACAATCACTTAATCCTCACTTATTAGTTACATATTAATATCAAAATGTCCATTGCCATACATTAATCAGTCTGTCTCTCACACATCGAGTCCCACTTTCCAACAATCCAGCCAGTTAGTCTCTCTTGCTACTCTCTTGATGCTCGCAGATTACACTAGCTGGTCACTGCATCGCCCATCGTTCTGATGGTTAGACGCACCTGGCACCAATGACCATACTAGACTGCTAACATTGAGGTACCTCGCAGCTTATATCGCTGAGCAGATCTGACCCAGAATATTGTTTGCACCTTGAGTCACACGAAGAGAGGTGGTGACCAGAAATTCTGCATGACTGCCAAGTCATTTATTCTTCCAGTGATGGGAGTGCCATCAAGCCCAATACCATTATCTTAACTAGTGTTAGTATTATCACAGCAGATGCTGCTCCACTACACTTCCAGTTACCAGTGATGTCATCCTCAAAGAATTTGTGCTATGAATGCACGGGGGAGGAGGGGAAAGGCACAAAGACAAGCTACCTCATGAAACACTGCCCCCTCCTCAATTCTGTTTATCCTGAACAGACTATGCAGCACCCAAACGTTTGTAGAGTGCACGTCTGTCAATATGAACAAACTTAGGCTTTGAATGAGAGCCTTGTCGACAAATACGAAAGACCATATAATTCGTCTGCTTCAGAATTCTGCACAGGTCTTCTGAACACTTCTGTAGCTTTGGACAGTACTCTTTTGTCTCTGTGGGTTGTATAGCTATGAAACACATTGCCCAACATTCACCTGTCAATATTTATTCTGAGGTGCTGTTGAGCAAAATCATGACTGCAGAATAGTCTGCGATATAATTTGCTAGTATACCCTGAGACAACAGTTTCCTCTTCTTTTAACTTTCCAAAAAGAAGGTCATTAGTGAGGCATAGCTCTCTCCCAAGCAGCATCCTTGATGGTGTTACCCTTGTAGACTCTTCAACTGCTGAGCAGTAAGCAAGGAGAAATTCAAAAGGTAATGTTTAAGAGTGCTCTTAAGCCTCTTGATCATTCCATCGGACCGAGGATGTAAGGATGTATTCCTAGTCTTCTTTATCCTCAGAATCTTGGTTATATATTGGAACCAGAAGCTTCAAAATTTGATCCCTGATTGGAATGGAGTTCTAGCAGCACTCCAAAACTCAAGTAGGTATGTTGTATGAGTGTATCAGCCACAGCATGTGCTTCTTGGTTTGGAAGGAGAATTACCTCAGGCCACTTAGTGAAATTATCTTGGGCTACCATTAGATACAGAATACCTCTCTCTCTGTGGCAGGCAAGGGACTCATTATATTAACTGCCATCATCTGAAATGGGGGTCAAACATTGTAGTTCTGGAGGTGACCGTGTCCCCTGGCATCTTTCTCATGGTGCAGATGTTGCACATTCGGCATAACTTTTCAACATCGTCCTGACAATAAAGCCAGTATAATCTCAGTCAAACTCTATTGCGTGTCTTGTTAACACCAAAGTGACTACTGGCTACAATATTGTGTAATTCCTATAAGACTTCGAGGACCCTGCATTCTAGAAGGACCAACTGTGTGTGTGTTTCCCATTTCCTGTAAAGCATACCATTCTTCAGTAAAAGGTAATTGCAATGTGTCCAGTATGCCTTCACTGCTGTGCTCAAACTCAGCCAAAATGGGAATTCTTCTTATTTTGGCTGACAGCCAGCTTCTTTCCACTCTCGTAGTATTGTAAACAAAGTGGGATCATTTAGCTGATCTTTCCTAATATCCTCATCACTCTATATAGGTGACCCATCACACGATACAGAACCTTGAATTATTACACTCTGCACCTTCAGTGAATCCCCACTCTTTTATTTCTGGCATTCACAATGAAGACAGAACGGTTCACTTGGCTTCCTAGATAGTGCATCTGCACTGCTATGAAGGCACCCAGATGTGTGATGTATTTCAAAGATGTAATCTTGAAGATGCTGTATCCACCAGGCTATTTGACCTTCGGGGTAAGTGAAGAGATTTGGGCGGCTCTTACATCGAGGTCTTAAGAGCAGATGAGTGTGAAATGAGGTAATTATGGAGCAGCACCGGAATGAAAGGGCAGGGGAAACCGGAGATCCCCGAGAAAACACGCCGACCAGCAGCATCGTTCGGCATGATTCCCAGTTGTAAAAATCTGGGAGTGACCCGGCAGAGGATTGAACCCAGTTTACCTTGGTGGGAGGCGAGCAGGCTTACCGTTCATCCACTGCAGCCCCATTTCACGATAGAGGGTCTTAAAATTTAGTAGCCAACGTAATTAATGAAGCATGGTTGGTTCTTAGAATAAAATGTCTGCCATAAGGGTAGAGGTGGGAAAAATAAAATTGCCTCAACCACGGCCAGAAGCTCCTTGCATGTCACACAGAAGTTTCTATCATTCTTGTGCAGCACTTTAATGAAATATTCTAGTGGTCTCTCCTTCCAATCTTGAATCTGAGATGACACGGCTACGATGACTATATCACTAGCAACAGTATCCAGAACGGATTTGTCCTCACTATTTCGGAAACTCAGTACAGGTGGATATATGAATTTCCATTTGCTCACTACTTACAACTTTGCACTTAGTGGTCCACTGAAATTTCTTTTGTCTCAGTCAGTTCATATAATGGCTTGGCAATCGTGGCAAATCCAGGTTAAGCCCAGAAAACTCTGCACTTAAAATTTTTCAGTTTGTGGTGGTCAATCTCTTATTGGTTTGGTCTTCTCAGGGTCCATTTCAATTCTATAGGTCAATACTACACATCCCAAGAAATTTATTTTCTTTTGAAAAAGGTGGCACTTCTTAGGAACCAGTTTCAGGTTGGCTGCAGCCACTTCCTGGAATACAGTGTCTAGATGTGATAGGTGGCACATGACAGTCTCACTGAGTGCCAAGCTCTCAGTGTTTTAGTTGCACAAAATTCAGCCTTTGCCAAGCTCACCATTTGCCATCTTTACTATGTTAACTGCACTGCTGTGTCAATGCTAAAGAGTGCCATCTACACCACAGTGCCACCTTCTTTGTGCAACCCCCTCACTATGTGCCAAATTCACAGTGTGTGCTTCACCGCTGTGTCAGTCTCACCGAATGCCATCTACACTGCAGTGCAATCTTCTCCATGTGTCATCTACTCCGATTGTCAAGCTCACAGACTGCCAAGCTCTCAGTGTGTCAGTTACACTGGAATTGAGCTTGTGTCAAGCTCACCACAATATCAGTCTCACAGTGTGTCAGTTGCACTGCTATGCTATCCTCTTTGTGTGACATTTGCTTTACATGCCAAGCTTAGTGTGAACTGTACCACTGTGCCATCCTCTCCGATCTGCAAGGGAGACTCAGACCGCTTCCTGCACAATAAAGAAATCAGAGTAATAATATTTGTTTACAATCAAGCTCTTGAAACACATACCATATTTCTGATAAGTGGTGATTTTCATGCGTAACATGTTTTTTTTTTTTTTTTGATTTTGTTTTTAAAAATGTAATTTTTTTTAGAAACAGTACTTTTTTTAATTAATGACATTTTTATATTTTTAATGCCTTTTATGCATTTATTTTAATAGTTCTCAGGTAGCTGTTCCAAATTGATTCATGTAGAGTTTTGTTAAATTTTGGGATAAAAAAAACCACCACCACACAGTGTAACATAAAAATATAAACGACACGGAAACAAGACAGCTGTAAAATAGTTTGCAGATATGCAATATTGGATTTTAGCAATACCCACACGCATAGAATTATTATTCTGATAAAATAACCTGGCACACTTACATAAAACATAACATTTTGATTTTAAAGTTATACCAAAAGCACATGCACTTACGAGCCAAAAAACTGGTACACCTGCCTAATATCATGTAGGACCCCCCC